>JBCAUI010009636.1:0-10038 GCA_038406195.1 Haplosyllis anthogorgicola | reverse complement strand
TACGGGAAATCCTGGATCCGCCAATGGTGACTACCGCTGAGTGACAATTGATCTTAGAGATTTATCGTAGGCTTTACAGAGTTAACCTCTTCATTTAAAGATACAGTGTCAGAGAAGCGATGATAAGACCTTTAAAGCAGTCAGCCATATGACATGACCAGCTTGGTCAGCTATGGGGCTTTCCTTGTAACAGCTACAGATTCAAAGACGTGTTACACAAACCATTTGCCAGTTTTTGCCTCATCTATCTGTCTACAAACAAAACACACTTGACATATCAATTGAACTAAGTCTCCCTCCTTTAAAGGTCAGTTGCTCTTACAGTGAGGAAAGGTGGAGATCATAACACCTTTCCTCACATTTCCTCACATGGGAGCATATCACACTCTACATTTGAGGCATCAAGTGATCATGTACTCGTTACAAGTTATTTAATATGCTAATATGCTGTTAGCTCTGTTATCATTGCTGTTGATGACAAAAACTTAAATGCCTTGGCTTTCAGCACTTCTGGACACAAATATAGAAATGAATATATATGTAATAGATAAGGTAGTAAGAGGTATATATTTGATAATTGTTTATTGCATGTACAGTACAAAGTATTGATGTAACATAATACGGAAGAAAATGATGTGTTTTCAGAATTGTCAGGTTAAAAAGGAGGTCAAGTTTTGTAATGTGTTGTTATTCTGTTTTAAGCATTTTATCCAAATTACCCATCGGTTTCTACTGTAAATTTAAAGCCCTCTTTAAACTACTACTTCACTCCAGTGTACCTCATTTGTTATTGAAATGAAAAAATATTTGTATTGCTTCTATATTCGACAATTACTGCTTTTGCGGACGGCACAGTAATCGTATGCATTCTAATTATTTGCATAGTACTGAATATCCGTTGGATAAAACCAACATCGTCTGTCAGACCGAGAATCTTTCATAAATTTTAAACATAAAGAGAAAAATTGTGAGGATAACATTTTAAATGGGACTGTTACAGTGAGAATAGTTTCTGATATGTTTAACAGCAGTGAATTGTGTGAACATACTGTCAATTCCTGTTGGGAGTTTATACAATGTTTCTGACTAGTAAAATATCCATACATCTGTGCAATATATATCCTAGAAAATGTTCTATGCACATCTTTGTACAGCATCATATGAATAATTTATCAAATATACATTGGAGATATATTTACAATATGTAAAATAATAAATCTCTCACAATAAAATCCATGTGGCAGCCGAAAGCAAAAGTGCTGTCCTTTCAATATGAAAACAGCAACAAATGACTGAGATGAGAACACTTGTTCTGTGAGCAGTTGAACTGTGTAGCATGGAGACAGAACCGCTAGTCCAATGTTGTACAGGAGATCTCTTACTCTCCGGTGAGACGTGGTCGTACGTTGTATCTTTTCCTGTATCCTTATCGTTGTTTTCGTTTATCCCGTTTTCAGGATTATCCAGCTGCTGTGTTTTTTGCATTTCTCCGTGCATGTCTATCTCCTCGAGATCTTCCCCCGTATCACGTTCAGACTGTCTGCTGTCTGATGAGGGACTGTCGGATTTGTTCTTCTCCACGATGCACCTTTCTGAAACGTAAAAGTAAGTCGATAAGTTGATGTATTGGTAATTTAGCAGTGATTTTACAGGACAGAGATGTGGTTGGAGCTCATAATTATTCTACTAATGCATGCAATTTATATTTTATTCAAGCCATTATTCAAATCATCTCTTTTGAAGCTGGGTAGTATTTATGTGTAACACAGAGCACTGTGCCAGTTTTCAAAAGAGAAGCTTGCTTGAGTGATGGTGTTCTTTATTGAGTTTAATGAAAAAAGTTAATAACTGACTTTTCTAAATGTTTTGTAGCATGGTAGCAGGAATGGGATGGAACTGAAAATGAGTCTGTAGTCTCTATTTCAAAGAATACCTACCTGATTTTTCGTTAACAGCATATTTTATGGCAATATTAAAGATGTCAGTAGTTCCAATGTTACATGTCTTGTCAGTTGCAAATTGCCAAACGGCAGACCTTTTCTTGAGACTCTGCAAGACAGTTTAATATTTATTACATCAATAGTTGTCACATTAAAGGTGGTCTGTGGCAACTCTAATTACACTCTTTATGGAGGGGAGGGAAGACATAAGACAGGAAAGTGGCCTGATTTACAATACCAAATTCTTTGCCTTGGAAAAGATATATGTGAGCAAGAATGTCGAATTTACCACCTGTAACAAAATACGCCTCAAAGGGCTGTTATTTCTCTGCTGTGGACATGCAAAACGAACAACAAAGGAACGTTCGTTTTCTCAAATAAATTGTAATGAATTAAATATGGGAAAAAATCACGACCGATTTTGTTTTAAAACATATATACGGTTAGCTATATGGTTTTTATACGATGATTACTCACGAAACAATTTGCTACACCAGCGCTGTCACCAGACCTGCTGGCAACGATAAAGCTTCTCTTCTTTCCGCCCCATATTTTTAAACATTCAAGATGTACACCTAAGAAATAAAGCGTGCATATTATTATGCTCGTGCTGTTTTTTATAGTTAAATATTTTTGATAGACCCTTGATGTACAGACTAACATACAGATACATAAAATTACATTCATCGCTGTTTATTAGCGTCAAAGCGAAGTCTCAGCCTGAAACTGATTATATCGATGGATATAATATAGCTGTCTGGCCAATTCATCAATTTATTAACTTCAGTTAATGGGAGTCTCCGTAAACGATAAATCCTTTTGGGGACACGTACGTTTTTGTGATGAGCATGGAGCAAACACTTCCATGGTGCTGGTGCCATTACATCCGCTCTGTATGTAACCTTCACATTGGGGCTGTTGATCATCTATCATCCGGTGTAGACCAGGAAATGGACACGAGGTTACTGTGGCTGGGGCAGCTGAAATAGTATATCACTCATAATCATCCATCACAGACACTACGTAATATCTGTATAGTTTTGCAGTCACTACACTGAGTAATTAAGCCGCAATAATCTTTTGAAATTGAATTACGCGCATTCGTCGGTCGTTTAATGCTCGCCATCAGGACACCACAAAAGGGACAATCTGTAATGACCGGGACAACATCATGATTGCCAGTGACCATAAAATGTTATTTATCCGATGAACACTTTTTCGGGAGGAATCGTGTTTACTGCCCAATGATTTAATTATACACTGCAGAACAGTAAAACAATGGAATGGAGTACATTAGAATTGCACTGATCAGCAAATACACGTACGTATCAAAAGATGTCTGGTTGAGTTATCTACATCTCGCATAGAACATGTGTCTGTATCATATTCTTTGTGTGAGCCTGAAATGATGAAAAGTATTTAAGTGATATGAATATTCAAGCATGGTTGCTCCAGAAAAGTTATCGCCTCATTCTTTTTGTGTATTTATGATCCAGTTCTAAACGGGTTTGAGGGAAGAAAGCCATTCCAAAAATTATTTGAGACTAGTAACAGGATACTCAAGGCCATAATGACATAAATGACTACATATGTACTTTTTGTTACCTTGATTAATTTCCACAACACCATCTCTGCGTTTCACGAACATGATACACTGATATCTTGAGTGGCTGTAAAATTAACGACATAAAACTGTATTGAACAAATGCTTAAAATCTGCATTGTTATGTCACGGTTTGGATGCCATAAAGACACTAAACTCGGATATCCACCCGGATCACTTATATTTGCCACTAAAGGTATCCTTACCTTCTATCAATAAATGAGGTATGAATAATGCATAGACACTTACCAGTCAGCAGAGGTAAAGCTCATGGCTAGAAAACGACTCGGTGAATCTCCCTCTTCAGCTATTTTGAGACATCTGTATGCTGTTCGCACCAATCTCAGGTTGTTTGCGTACTTATAGCGCACACTTATCACAGATCCTTCAGTATTGGTTAAGTAGGTATTTTTCCCTGAAAGGTCTCGCCATGTATAACGACTAATCCAAGCAGGGAAGCTGCAGGCTGGTTGTGGCCAACCAAACACATCTAAAAGGAGTCGAATTGGGAACGATTTAGCCATGAGTGCCAATTACTGTGGTGCCTCTAAAACCATTTGTGCAATCACTTCATTCTAAACTCGAAACCGTGCAAATTTACGTTAGAAAGTTATTTCACATTGTGTTTTTACTGTCGTAATGGAACCACATAGATAATGCAGACTTTGTCGGTCATATTGATTTTGCACTTTCAGTGTATTCTTTATCAGCCCTTTTGGGAGTACAATAATTACCTTTGGTTAGTTCCATGACTAGAGTACCATCCCGCGGTGATCTTAAACCTCTACAAGTAGAGTCGCCTGACATGGCTATGTACACAACTGTTCCTAGCACCTGATATAACTGCAAGAAAAATCAAGACGTAGAAAAACAGTAAGGTACAATTTAAACGATAATGAAGACTTGTAATGTGCTAATTGCAATGTTTTAGGAGGATTGCGTTCACAACAATGCCGCAGATGTAACACTTTTAATTTGTGACCGAAGGTAATGTTGTTGGTCGTGTTGGTCTGTTTGTCTGTCCGAGTCTCTGTCTGAGTTTTGAAATATTTGACGTAGAAACTTGATTTTTGGTATGGAGATATCACGATATTGTCGCAAAGTGGCTTTTTCTTTTGAAATAGATACCAATGGGTTTGACTTTAATATTCGTATTGGAATAGCATTGGGATATTGATTTGATCCCAGATCATTCTATTTTCACTTAAAAAGCCTAAATTGAGACACAAACTATATTCCTTTCAGCCAGAGGAGACCAAATTCCCTGTCCAGCAGTTCCAGCTGATTGATTTCAGTCACAGGTGGCTGGTTCTGGTGCCTGGATGACACAGTTGTGGGTTCTTTTGGGTTCCAATTGTCCTTATATGGTTACATTTGACACGGTTTACATTCCAATTGCCCATATATGGTTAATCATGACACAGATACAGCCAAAATGCATAGAAGCCGCGTTTCTAGGGCATCGAAATGGTGTCACGTGCAGTCACGTGACCCCCCGACTGCGTGTGTTCCCACCAAAAAACGTACGAAACACATCAACGGGGGGGGAGGGGGGGGGCTGCCAGGGGAGTTAGTTCGGGAAAAGAAAAAATTCATGCGATAGACAGAGGGCGATTGAACAATTGTTATCTAGTTTTGTTTTTATTTTGTTGTAATTTTGCTGCATTATCTGATTTAATGCTAACTAACAGCAACTGAAATAAGATCACATGGCAAATGGAATAAACGGTAAACTGCGATAAAATTATCTCTTTTTCCAATCGCCACCGATAATAAGTCGAGGATGGCATCGATTGTCAGGCCGACTGCTGGGCTACAGACGCAAACTTTAAACCTCAGTAATTTAATACAACACTTCTTACAATGTCATTCATTTTCAAGTGTGTTTTACTAAAGTGTAAATTAAGGTTTGACCAAATGTATTCCCATAAAACTAAACAATAATTTAGATGTTGTGGACAAAGTTTGACGATGGGGACAATTTGATAATTCACTTATTAAATAAGAATTCAGATATATTGAAACTGTTCCTCACATTCAAGCTCATATTTAATTTTAAGGAGACATTGTCATACTGGCAACAAATACTTGCGCATATTTCCATATACATAGACACAACCTTTTACTTTTAACGTGTAATATGCAATATGTAACATGGTAACCCTGTTTTACTGTTCAGGCCACTTTTTCATAAAAGGTCATTCTATTTTTCGTGGGAGGAGGGGGAGGGGCACCACATCCTAGGGAGTACGTGTACATGTCTGCCTCCTCATACGAGGCAAAACCTCTTTTTCGCCAACCTTTCAATGCAATGCTCACTCTCAGACTGGCCTCTTAACAGGTTTTCAGGGTGGGAGGAGGACTCGGAGCACCTCTTGTTTTCTCATATGATGTAAGCTGTATCAGAAAACGGCAGGTGGTAATCACATCTTTAGTGACTGGCTCGGGGGTGTGTCACGCCTTGCGAAGCGATCATGAATTTGGCTGCCATAATAACTGCATCTAGTTATCATGCTATATATAATACTACACATACCATTTCACTTTCCGAATAGGATTCTCCATCTGATTCTGATGTGCCACTAGCTCCACTGTCTCTTCTTCTCCGACCCACCTGAGATAAGAATAGAGATTCGACTACTTGAGCACACATTATCTGTATTACACTGTATTAAATTCGAAAGGACCACCTCTGTGACAAGCAATAAATTGTTAATTACCTTTTGACCACTTGCTTTTTTCTTTCGCCAATCTTCAAATGCTGCGACAGACCTGAAGTAATTGTTTACAGTAAGTCTACTACCGAATAAGTTTACTAATGAATAAAATTAAAGTTTTCCTTTGTACGTTGAATATTCAGCATAAATAGTGTAATTGAACAACTAATCTTTTACTCGAGTGAAATCTTTGAAATGAGGAGAATAGTGAAGTAAAACTTCATACTTTGTAATGTTCTGAACTAAATTGCCTTCGATTATATTGAGAGAGCGATCTGGAACTGATGCTTTATTCCCTGATAAGGCACATTTCATTTGGTGGTACTGTTCGTGTATAGCTGATAGTTGCTGCATTGAAATGTGAATATTACAAAATAAGTCTGATAAAATGGTTTAAGTATCTTTTGATTGCCGTATCACGATATCAAAACTTTAACAGAAACTATCGATTCTTGGCCAGTATTTCTCTTTCGACATAACATAAAATAAACTATTTCGTCGAAATCTAAAGTACATTTACGTTCCTTAGTATGTTTCTATTATATTTACATATTCGATACTTACGTCAATACTATCTGGTTCCAAAATCTCCGACAAAATACTCTTTTGTTCGGCAAGCACCGTTCTTTTCATCTTTGCCATCTCGTCTTTCGTTTTAGTTTCTTCAGACTGTGCACATTCACGTGAGGGCATTTGCTACAGTCAAAACAACACACACTTACTTTTTTTTTGTTTTTGTTTTCAAAAAATAGGATGTTTTCCATGTATCTATTTACATAAATCATATGTAACAAATTATTTGGACGCATCTGAACATACAATTCACTAGTTTGCTTTCAATTTTATAATAACTGACAACATTTCTATTACTTCCGGCACACGTTGAAGTGTTATTTTGCGAAATCTTCAAGTCGCCAAACAATTTTCTTCTGTTTTCTAAATTTAATACATTAATATAATTAACGTAACTGTCAATGAAGGAGTACCTCAGAGGAATGTGCAACATAATGGAATGCTCTGTAGTAACAGAGTTTGTGGAAACAGTATTCTACATCTAAATGCTGCTGACGTTTTACTTCCTCCATAAAAAGCAAAACATGCTGCCACATGTCCAAGGTCATCCGTATCTACCGGATTAAATCAAAATCAACGGTTATGCCATTGCTTGGTTGGGGCTACTGTGTATTCCTTTAAAATAGTTTTTCATAAACTTTGAAACAATATATCATTACCTAATGAATAATAAAATAACCAAGGCATCAATCTATCAACATAATTCCTTTTAACATTGAGAGGGGAAACTTTACTTACTTTACACCTGGGTTCCGACAACTGTTTGAAATAGAGTCCATACAATAAGTACAAGGCTCCGACTCTATTTTGGAAATTAGCTGGTAGCATCCAAAGTTCTACTGCGATTCTTAGTATGTCTTCAGTAAACTGTATAAGAAGCACAATACATTAACAAAATAACTTTATTTCAAATTACGTTAGCAGTGCCACATTATTATCACGAAAATGACGGCAAAATACATGTGCTAAAACACCGACATTTAAATGCAGTTCTTCCCATTCAAGTTGCACGTACGAATCGATAATGTGCATTCATTTATATCTGCTACTGTTATGGTACTAAAATACGCCCCCGATCTCAAAAGTAACAGCAATATGTCTTTGGTTAGAAACATTTATGACCAATTCGACTGGTTTTATGAACTTACGAATTCTGGTAAGATATTGATCACATGCAATTTTTGTGAGTAGGCTACATAAGGGCAACTTAATGATACAGTAGAACCTGCTTTAACAAGCCACTGCTTTGAGCGGCCATATGACATTTTACGGCCAATATATGGGCTTGTCTCTTGTTTTTTCTCACAGATAACTCATTAAAATCATCACTGCTTTGTGAGGCCACCTGTCATTTACGCCCAATTTACATTGTGAGTAAGGGTGGCCTCTCAAAGCAGGTTCTACTGTACCAATTATTTCGAGTGTCTACCTCTCTTAGCTCCTTTTCCGAATCTCTACCGGTGAATATAAACGACATCTTAAGTTCCCTCCAAATTTCTGCAAATTGTTCATATCGAACACTGTTGGAGTCAGAAAATAACTTGAGTAATTTGCAAAAGTCACTTCGGACACCTGCACACGGTGTCCATGGATGTTCCAGTTGTCGTCCTCGGGGCATCGTACCCTGAATCAGAAAGATGAAAACTTGAACCAATGTCCTGGAAGTTGTATCCACTGCGACGGCAGTAATCATTGTGGTATTATCTTATGCCGGTTGTTCAAGTACGTGTATTGCTAACATTTGGGTAGTTGCAGAATGGACTTTTTATACTGGTATCTCTTTTATAAAGCCTTTCTTAAATCATTTGGAATGTATCTCATGGCCAGGATTTTCCAAGTGCGGCAATCCTCAAAAAAATTAATTAATTAAACTTGACTCCTAAAAAGCGACTCCTAAAAAGCAAAAATGTTAATAAATATCAAAATTAAGATTTTTCCCAATTGACTTCGGATGGATCATGTTGGAGGAGACTATGTGCTGTGTGCAGTGCAATGTGTTTCAGCAGTAGGGGTGTCAAACCGTGCCGTTCACAAGGACCGGTTAACCGTAGCTGTTGACTGGTTAACCGGTCTGGCCCAGTCTTTGGTAGAAGTGCCAAAATATTTGAAAATTTTTCAACAAATTGTAACTTGATGCTTGTAATTATGCGTGCATACTACATGACCAAAAAAATTAAATTGCAAGACACATTTTAGGAGACCTTTCATGAAAGAAAATAGATAATACTTGAAACTGACAAGAACATTTTGGTGTCGTCTGCCGAAAGTTAACACTAAACAGCAGAATAATAAGTGTATTCAGCAGTCAAAAGTCTTTTGAACAAGCGGCCAGGATTGACCACGGTCCACGGTTCATCACCAATTGGGACCGGTCCAAGCCAGTCCCAATTGACCTTGACACCCCTATTCAGCAGCCATCCGAACAATGACATAAGAAAAAACACCCGAACAATGACATAAGAAAAAACACTAATGTTTTCACCTTACACAAGTACATTAGGCTACAAGTTTTTGTAAGAAATTAAGTACACATATTACTTGTTATTCTTTTTAATTGATCTTACAAAATTGGCCTATTTTAGCCAAAGGGGCAAAATTTGGCCACTGCTAATGGTCAGTAGGGGATCAACCACATTTATAAGGAAATTCCTTATTTTAAACTTTTTGTTAAAGTTTATTTTCTTGGTTGTAGCCCAGTTTATATTTAATTCATAGTGCTATTATGTATATTTACATTAAATTGAATATATTTGATTGGTTTTTCAATTTCTTTTCTAGTAACATTTGTTTCAAAGTGAACCAATAATGGAGAATTAGTTCAACTCGACATTTTAACATTTTTCAGTCTGCAGTAACAAATGTCAATAATAATTAATTGCTAACAACAATTTTGAAGGTTCAACATTATATAAGTATATTTTTGGGGGGTTCTGAGATTTTAAAAAAAATTGTTAAAAATAGGTCCAGATGGAGCTGAGCTCATTTGGCATTATCAAAACACTAAGATGATTTCAGTCACAATATAACATGGGCACAAATAAATCCCACAGATGTGATCTGTGAAATAACACAAATATGGCTACCAAACTGGAAATATCAGTGGCATCAATATAATTTTTATACAAATGAAAGAGGGTATCTGGATACATAAGACTGCTAAATATGAAGTCTGTATCTACAACTGCAAGTCCAAGAGCAAGGTTCA
>JBCAUI010009625.1:0-10038 GCA_038406195.1 Haplosyllis anthogorgicola | reverse complement strand
CCCCCCCCCCCAACGGGAAATCCTGGATCCGCCCCTGAAATAGTTCTAAAAAATCACGTTTCGTATTTTTATACAGTAGGAATGAGATAAAGGCGAGAATTTAAAATGCAATACTGGACTGATTTTGCATTGATTTAAATAATACCCGAGAGGACTTTCTGTGATAGTCAGTCTTTAACAGAAAGAGTTATACTCTTTAGACCCAAACTTATTATCACTCACTTAGCTTTATTCACATTTTCTTCATCTTTTCTTTAATAACTTTTGATTGCCTTTATGAATCTTCTTCAAACTGCACATTTTCGCTCTGAAGGATCTGGGACATACCAAAGGACTTGCTACCCTGCACCAGCTTTGTATTCTGTGAATAACTGGTTTTTAGATTGAGTTATGTCTTCCAAATGTATACATGGGAAAGAATTTAGAAAATATTTCCTTTATTCAGACGGACCCTTAACAATCTAAAAAACATTTTAGATAGCATGTTAATTGAATTGACGCATCCAACTCGTTTGTGTTCCTTTTTTCGTACTTATGCAATGGGTGTTTTGAGAATTTTGCCTTTGTTGAGTAAATGGTCTTTCGCTCCTGAAGATCATAAACAACAAACGCGTATTTTGTGTCCAAAATGTACACATAACGTGCATATTATGGGTAAGTAGCCATCTGTATTCAAAATTTTAATGCTATTTCCTATCTGTAGGGTTTTTAAAAAGAAACAATCTTCTGATACATTATCTCACTTTATAAGTTTTCAGCTTGAACAAATCACTGCTGTATTATGTTGAATTGCATTTCAAAGCAATCATGTAGTTGTAACGTTTGGTTCATAAAATAAGAAAATAATGCCAACGAACCATTAAATAAAGGTAAATTGTTTAGTCTGTCGACAAAAAATTGATTCATATCGTAATTTCTGGGCCACCTGTAAAATTAGGCAACTGATTTACCTCAAAGCCTTCCAAAACTTTTCTGATATGTAATCCTTGCAATTAGAATTTTCGAAACTCAAGTAGAATTTGTATTGTTTCCTAAGCATCTCAAGGCAGTGATGATCTTGGTCTCGATCACAGGTTAAGGGTCCACACAAACCATAGATATCAACAGGAATATACTTTTGTAGTTCCTGCACATACTTCAGTCGTCCGTTCTTCGACCCACAGTTTGTGACAAACCAAGCGACTAGTTTAGTTTTGGACTCGTACATTTCATTAAAGTAATCTGGAGACATCCAACCTTGTTTTGTCTTGATATTTGAGACAGCATATTCGTTATAAGGGCTGTAAACAGTTGAATCTGTCCGATAAGTTGCGGTCCAATTAATCAGATCAGTCATATTGGACATATTTGGTGTGTTAAGCGGTGATTCCATTAGGTTCAGAATCCAGACTTGATTTGACAGCTTCGAAAGTCGTGTAACAAAATGTAGATTGGTAATGTCAAATAAAATTGCATCTGAATTAACATGCTTCATGCCGACAATGTCTGGAGAATTTGATAAGAGGCATTTTATCTGCGGACAATTCTTGAAAGGTCCAACTCCTTGCCGTAAGCCATCACTTAGTTGTCCAAATATATGCAGAACTTTATACCCCTCTTTACCAAATTGAAGTCCTGACAATTCACTATTGACAAGTGATTCAGCCTGATTGTTCAGGTCTCTTGATGCAAGTTTTGATAGGCTTTCATTTGAATTGTCTGCCATGCCAGCGAGTGGCGCACTTATATTGATGGGATAGGATGAGGTTTCAGCAACAGAACCATTGATGGGCAATCTGATGATGCCACCAGTTCTTCCATTTAATTCTCCTGACTTTCTTCTGGGTTCATACAAACCCACAACTCTTTCATTTTCTCCATCCAGTTTTATGCCTATGGTTTTCATATTGCTGTTGCTTCTTATGTTATTGCTCCCCCGACTTTGATCACTGGCATCGAATTCACTGGTATAACAACACAAAGCAAGCAATGAATAGCCATGATTTATATAACGTTTTTGTCTGCTACCAATTCCCATATGACCATCTCTGAAAGGTTTACGGCTTGCAAGCTTGACACACAGCCACAGTACAAAAATAAGGCCAATTATGAGACTGAGATCTCGCCACCGCCGTAGCTTTCTGGAGAACATGGCATATATTGTGCTTAAGTGGAAATATTTCCCAGCTTAAGTGACAGTTAGTATCTCGTAACATATCCACACGTTCACCCATAATCACATGGTGTATCCACTTCATATTAACTCACATTTACTCCTTGCATAATTAGAGCATTTTCCAATGGGAGGAAGTCGTTTTCAAAATCACAGCCTACGATCTCGGTTAACTGCTCGATGGAGTCTTGTACCTGTCAAATTATACATTCAAAATGCATCACTCATTCGCATTTACAAGTCTTTTCAAGTGTGTTTGCAGAAGAACTTTTTCGATGTCTGGGAAAATGAACAAAGTCGTGTTGCAATTGTGCTGTAACTAGTTTTGAATGGCAGTGGTACCCTAGCAAGCCTTCCACAGAATACGATGAAACATGACACAGACCGAGGGTTGGCATAAATGTAGCCTTCATGTCAGTGCTTGTATCACAGCAGCATCCCTTCGGCGGCCATCATCCTTGTCGACATGCTTCAGCGGAAAACTACAGTTTCGTAATTAAGGCACGTAAGTGTCGATAAAGACAAGGGTCATAATGTCAGCAGCTCGGGCACACAGCATCAAGTCACGTTTACTGATCACCCCTCATACTTTGTATGAATGCCACTCTTTCATCTGTGTTGAAAATTCATAGAATTTTTTATGATTATCGTGATTCTCTTTTGTTATTTATTTGCGTGCATTTTAGAGTCTGGTCATAAACTTTTATTTGCAGTGTGCCGTGTTAGAGTGCTTGTCATGACATTACAATGTAGCTACATTTCCGCAATTTCCTACAGCAGCATCTACATCTACACAAATATCATACCGCTGCACAGATTTTAAAAATATTGCTTTTTTATTTGACAATGTACTCCAATGTGTAAGCAACTAAGCATATTCGGGATGTCGTTTTTAATATGTAATTATTGAACTTACACACGGTACACCCGTTAAAATAGCAATCTTTGCCAATACAAACAGATATGCATGCCAAGGGACAGCACCATATAAGCATAATAAGGATAGAATAAGCAATGAATCATTTTGAAATGTTCAATAAATTCTGAACATATTGCAAAAGGTGTTTTAAGTGCGTATATACTTTTAACACACTATTCATTGGCGGATCTAGAGGGGGGGGCGCAGGAGGCGCCCCCCCCCCCACGGCCAAAATTTTCTTCATTTTCATGCAGTTTTTCTCAATTTTGGGCGAAAATAGGTAACAATTGGGTTGGCGCCCCCCCCCCTACGGGCTGTGTGCCCCCCCCCGTACGGGAAATCCTGGATCCGCCAATGCTATTCATGTCAATACATTTTGTCTGTCTGGCGTTAGATAAATGACTATTATTGTCACGTTGCTATGGCTCCTTCCCTCCTACATAGCTTTGTATCTCATCTCTGACTCCATTTAATAAAGATATTACGTGCAAAACGCATAAACGTGATTTATTCATCTGGATTTTCCAATTAACTCCGTCAAAGAGGTGATTCCGTCTCAAGCCTGATTTATATCACGCAATTTACCAGCTTCGTCACTTTCAGAGAGGACCCCACCTAGCTAATTAAAGACATTATCATGGATCAAAGAGACATTTTGCGAAAACATCACTTTCTTCTTACAACAATAATACAGAGGTACCGAGGATGTTTGGATGAGATCTCATTTTATTTCTGCCAATTAATAAAAACCTGCCACATAGCACACTGTATTGCAACAAAGAAAGGTGTCGTTAAACTTTATTGCGGTCGGCTGAACTTCTGAAACGCAAGCTCTTTATCTGCGCTACATTTTACAGGGAAACCTTAAATATAGTTTCTTAAGACGTTTACTGGCTTTAAAACTATCTGTTAGGCTGGTGACAACAGCTTGGGGTTCAGATAGCTTCAATAATCATAGAAACACAAGAACAATCAGTGAATCCTATGAATCTTTAATGTTAGGTAAATATCCTGTTCAAGCAGAACTCAAAATGAACGGCTTGCTCTACAAGATGTGATATTTCTTCTTGTTTACAGGTGTCTACTTAAGACTTGTCCAGATCCACGCTAAGAACACGTAAAGATAATTGTCGTACCGTCGTACAGTACGGAGAGTCCGCGTTGAAAGTAAGACAACTAAGCAGATTCAGCTGACAAACAACTTTATTAAATCGTACAAACTACAAGCGGCACACCAGTGCGTTACTAGAGTCAAGTCAAACCAAACACAAAATTCACCTTGTTCTAAATTACAGTCCTTTAAATACATAACTTCATCTACACGCTCGAGTGCGAGTCACTCAACGGTTGGTTAGTACAATCGTCACGGTAAAGATTACATGCTACGTGCACTACTATAATTGGTGTATTACATCCATAAAATTTGTGGGGGCGGACACCGGTTGCGTGCGCCAGTTAGTGATTTACTACATGTCTCTTTCGAGAGAGTGTATCAACTTAGGTTACGACATAATTACCAGATCATGTTATTACAATGAGACATCAGGTATAATGTCTTATCGAGGCTGAAATTACACCGAATCTTGGCCAATGTCATGATCGGCTGCACGAACATCCTTTTGCTTAATTACAGATATTACCTTATCAAGCAAAAATCTTATTTTCAGTTGACGGTTAATGTTATTATAAATACACTGTTTATGTTTTAGGAATATTGCGTATCAGGAATATTTGTAAAAAGGAAAGCTGGTGTTTATTTCATCCGTGTTCAAGATGAAAGTGAATAATTATGCACACGTTATTTGTTTCAAGTTTAGTTCTCGTTAACTTTGCGCATAATTCTTAATGAAGAAATTGCATTTTTAATATCTGCAGAGATATATGATTGTTGCATCTGACACTTCAATATGTATCATAATTAACGTAGAACTGATTTCCATCATTACGAGTGCCCATTAATTATTTAAAATTCGTAGTAAATAACTTATAGCGAAAACGGTTGGTTTTGGACGGTTTTTAATTTGGATTTATTTTTTAGTTTCATCTATGTGCACTTGAAACAGTTTCTTAAAAAGTCTCTGAACAGAATGCTGGTCAACAATTGTATTCAGTACCCGACTAGACGCTCGGCAATCTTTTGTGCAAATCAAAACGTTTAAATTTTATATAAAGCGTTTCTTGTGTTTCCAATTTTAAGTTTCTTTATTGCCTCAGATGTTGGAAGTTTCCAAAACAGTTCTTTGTTGCTGGCAATACAATTCTAACAGTCGTAGGAACACAAGAACAATCAGTTATTCCATGAATCTTTTATCTTATGTCAACATTCTGTTCAGACAAAAAGCAAATGAACAGCTGCATTAGGCTTCTCGAGCTTATCTCACATGTGTGACTATGAATGTTAATCACTCATCCTAAAGTGGTAAAAAGCTTTGTAATGCCTTAAAGCAAGACATTTAAAACCTCACGGAGTGAATATCTGATGGTTCAACGCATATAGTCTAAATAATTGGTTGCCATTTTTGAAACTGTACGTTGACACGTACAGATGAGTTGGTATGTGTTGTAATCAGTTACACAAACCTTGTTTGGGTTCGAGCCGTATGACCTTAATCAGAACAATTTACGACTCTTAGTAATTGCATAATTTAGACTGCAGATAAAATAGTATAAATAAAAGGAATTAAATATGATCATTTTCCTCACATAAAGCTGCCTGAAGTATGTAGTTTGGAAAATGTGATGGTACGCTGAACTCCAGTGCCGAAGCAAAGGACCTTTCCGCAACCACATACTCTGTACAGGCAGCACCTGACGAAAAATAAATAAATCTGATGCGCACTACGCTCAATTAAAGGGATTTCATGCATCTTCAGTCCCCCTTTCTATCTTGTCTTCCATATTCCTGCAAGTCGGACACTTTTCTTTTTCCACTTTCTCCTTATACCTCCTATCATGCCTCCATCCTTTATGGTCATCAAAATGCTACAGCGTTACTCTCAGTAGATAAGTTGGCAACCCTGACGCAACGACACCTACATATTGTCGTGGAAAATAAACAGATCATGAAATTACTATTAAAAGATTAGCGCCCCTCAACAATTAAATTTCATATTCAGCTCATTCAACTCAATTGTTGCGGGAAGCTAAACTTTTAATAGTAATTTCATGATCTGCTTCAGAGTTGATTTGATACGCCCAGGTATTTTATTGTGAGTTGAAACTAATTCCAAAGCTCAAAGCGATTCGCTATTTAATATCATTGCAAGAAATCACTAAAACCATCATACCATGGTCCAAGCTAAAACCAAACCAAGTGTATTACAACACCGTTGTTTTTAAAGTGCCTCGTTATTCTCGTTATTCTAGACTGAAAAGTTAATTTTAAACTGTAGAGTTCCATTTCCATAGATTGCAACAAACAACTCTTGAAGAGTCGTGTCAACGAAGAATTATCACTGTACGCTACATCACAAAGAAACCTCTAGATGTATTTCATGATACACTGGACAGAGTTTTGAATAATAAAATCAAGACGAAGTATAATTATTCAGCCCTGCATAAGTTGCACAATCCATATTACACCGCACAATCCTAGTTCTTTCCCACTACTCCCGTTTTTATGGGATCTTGTGAATGAAGCACTCTTATCAAATGGCCTCATATTTTATTGTAATCAAGGAGTGGCACAATCTCTGGAGACAGATTAGTTTTACATGTAATTATTAGCTGCCACAGTAAATATAACCAAATGTGACAGGAATTGTGTCGCCATTAACATTCTTACATTAAAGGAACATGATATAATAGTGTGGTTGGGATGGGTCTGTAACGTACATACAAAAATACAAGAATGCCTTTCAATAAAAGGCCGAACCGCCCACTTCGCAAATAGTCATTAAAATGCCATAACCATTAAAACATAAAAGAATTTGTGGGAAAAAACAATTTGACCTTCAAATGACCTTGACCTTCAAATGACCTTGACCTATATTTTGACCTTGACCTTTGGTATTGCACACAAATATTAAAACATGATTTTGGCCAATGTCAGTCAAAATTTGTCATTTTTTATTGCTGTGACCTTGAACGTGACCTCAAACTTGACCTAGATATCAGCAAGATGTACCACCATACCAAACATGAAGTTTCTAGGTCAAGTGGTTCAAAAGTTAAAGCCTGAACAGATAGACAGGCACACAGACAGACAGACACACAGAAAGACACGACTGAAAACATTACCTTCCCGCACGCGCAGGTGGTAATAAAAAATAAATAATATAATTGAATGCTTTAACATTTCAAGAAAATCGTATAAATCCCATATATCAGGGTATGTGGTACTGTATTATAGCTGTAACAGGATTCTCTTGTTTTTGTGAGAAATTATGTATTGCCCATTGCAATACAGTGCACCCACTTAACTCGACCCTCAAGGAAAACTAAAAATAGTTCGAGATAAGCAGACGTTAGACGTATCAAGTCAAATTCAAATAGAAAATTTGCTAAAGGGATACTTGGAAAGGTTTCAGTTAAGTCAAAAAACGAGTTATCCGCGTTCGAGTTAAGCGAGGTACACTGGATATGGTAAGAGTGCTTGTATTGTAATTCATGTGTTGGTGAAACATTTAAAACTTCGAAATGAATCGAGCAGCTGCTGTTTAGTATGGTATTGATCAGGCCTCTTGTCTCACATAATGATTAGCCCGAAGTAAAAGCTTTGACACTAAATGAACTGTTAAACCTAAAATCAAAGTGATGTTGCGACGCTTCAAGCATGAAAAAATTTCCCATGATGTCAATCAAGCGTACTATTGTGATTTCGGCAGTGCAAACACTGCGGCTTTGAACTTACAATAATGCTTTCCTTGCAATGGGGTATGAAATGTATAGAGGCATTGCTGAAATAAATTGGGTGCTGTTTTGTAACAGTTAATGCTTCATTTAAAATATATGTTAATATGTGGCAAATGTACTTTATATTGTTTGAAAACGCTGGTTTACAACCGCAGTTGACTTTGAGAAAGCTCCCTGAATGATAAATAGGATTTACATTCCTGATTTAGTTTGTCCTTTGGCCACCTGGAAGTGGACTTGTGAACAGGTTAATTTGCTTCTGATTGGCTTGATATCTAAATAAGAGCCACAGTAACAAGAGGGGTCAGGAATGACTTAGCATCGTAATGGAATTACAGCTACTTTCCATGAGAGATTTTCCTTGTTTATGAAAGTTTAGTTCTTAAAACTAACACACTTCAAGGATTATAAATTTAAGCAGAGGATGAAATTTTCCTTCATGGCTTTTCTTTTTCGAACAATAGTAATTCATGTTCTGCTCTGAAAAGACAGTGATAGAACCAGCATGAAATTCTATTGTTCTGAAATAAATACAGTGTAAGTGGCTGAAACATAACATAAGAATCACAACTTGCTTAAGTAGTTTATGTTTAAAAAGCGCAGTGTGTTGGTACGTGCACCAAATGCATTGCGTCTAACTAGTTATTAAATTACACAGTGCTTACAGCACTTACAAAGCTCTACAAGGACCTTAATTTGCATCATACAAGCAAAGTGTGTTTAAAAATCATGAATCTATATTAGATTTACACATTACCAAAAACTAAATTACCCACAATAATGGTGATAGCATAAATATTTGATGAAGCCATTTCACTGTTCTCTATCAGGACTAGCAATCAGGTGCATTATTTTTATCTACAAGACATTCTTTTCTTCCGAAAAACGAAGCAATACACTTTACTACACATGTACCTCAAATCAGAGGATGAAATGTTATTTCATGGCTCCTCTTTTTCGAAATAACAAAAATTACAATATATGAGCTTTTGTTCATGTGAAAAACGAAGCATCAAATTCCATTGTTCGGAAAAAAACCCCAAAAATACATTTCAGGGTCTGATAAATAACCACGTAGTTCGCGTCAAGACATTTCTATCAATTTCCATTGCTTCTTTTATAAAGGTTTATTTGAACACCTAATTTACTGATATAAAAGTACGAAACACTGGTCAAGTACTCGTCACACTCAACCCAACAAATCCTTACTCGAGCTCTCATTTCCATTTTTTTTTTTAAATTTTGCTCCTGCATTTCTGTATTCACTTTAAGAATGTGCACTTGATTGAACTTTTCAGATCAATGAAGGGTTCGAAGCTAAGTGCAACGTATGCATAAGTTCTGTTAATTAACATTTAAATGCAAAAACTGGTTTGCTTGACATCTCGAACAAATGGGAATGAGACTGCTGTTTCCTTGAATATGTCGTAGTATCGTAGTACATTTTGTGTGAGGTTAAACCTTACTCCAGGTGACTTTTCCCACGATGTTGAATTAATGTCTGTGCGATCTGTCACACAGCAAGAAATCATGATGATGTTAAAATTAAATGAAAAACGGGAATGAATTCCGTATAAGAACCTGATCTATATGTCACAGATGCAAATATATCCACAGAAGTCCAGAGCAACAATTACCAACGAAGTTTGAGAAAATCAAACAATTAAGGAATTAATTAATTCATACAGACTTGTTTGAAAATTTCACAAGTTTTTCCTTAAGCTGGATCCACATTTGCGGACAAATTGTTTTACAAGAATCAAAGTTGTATTTGGAAGGAGGAATATGTTTGAAAAAAAAAACCCCACAAATATTTCAAACGTTCGGTAAGATGTCATCTCAACACAAAGTGAATTTCAATTGTATACAAAGTGAGCAACCTTCTCAAGATGATATCGGCAAGACTATCTGTTCGGGGTTCTTAAGCAACTCAGGTTAAATTTTGTCAAACGTCGACCTGGCGTGTGTATGTTTCGCGACGGCTGATTATGGGTATTAATGCACTAGGACAAAGAGGACTAGCAAGCAGTGATGTCAAGATATAGATGCTTATTTATTGTCATTTAGCTCATTGTAAAATATTGATCTAGGAGTAAAAACCCTATAACAGCAT
>JBCAUI010009614.1:0-10039 GCA_038406195.1 Haplosyllis anthogorgicola | reverse complement strand
GAGGAGGCTTTAGATGCCCGTCGCCTTTGAAATCTTTTACATAGTTTTGACGAAACGGCAAATTACGTACAACACTACATCCGGTATTGTCTCATAAAATGTTATCAGTAAAATCTGTCCAGTCTGTGAAGTCTGAACTGGATCTGTATTCCCATGGTCCCACGGGTACTGGAGCAGATCCCCAAACAGGAAGTGTTGATTGATCGGAAATCTGTCCATGCAGGAAAGCAACATCCCGTTGTACAAGAGGATTCACAAACACAACCCTTTCATCTTTTGTAATTTTGTTTTTCTTCCTTTTACATCTTTGAATAGAGAAATTGAATACTGGAACCAATTTTTTGCTTTCAATTGATGATGATACAGATAATGAAATAGTGATTAAAGTTTAAGGCCCCGCAACCATTAGCTTAGCATTAGCTCAGCATGAAGTTCATTTGTTGCAGGGCGTTAAACTTTGGATAGTAATTTCATGATCTGTTATAAATCATATTCATGATGACCTATTCTAAATAAATATGTGGGTAAATTTGTCAATTTCTACACACTGAGTTTGCGATTTCGTGTTCACTGATTTTTTGCTCGGTGCCAAAGGGCAGAGAACTGAAGTTCCAAAACACGAGCTCATGTATGGTTAGATAGTGGGGGAAACGCCTACCCATTTCTGCAGGTCCCTTGAATTTCCGATCTTGTACATAATTATAAGTTAGAATGGGGTATTAACAAACCTCCTGAAACAACAAATAGCAGGAATTGGACAGAAAATCATACCACCAGAACCAACAATCTGGAATTAAAATGTGATGGCAGGGATTACGTCTGTAGGTTAAATTACTCATTCCGTTATACCACGTGTGGCCACTTAACCTTTACTTCTCGGAGCCTCCGAAAAATTGGGCATATTTTGATAAAAATTCACATTTGTCTTTGAATCCATGTCCCGACTCCCAAAGTTCACAGCCAGGCATAGAAGGTTCTTCTACAGGCTTCCTGATGGTGACAAGACAGTGTTTTAGGAGGTACCCAGTACTCAGATTTGAGGCAAAAGTGGGACATTTGGTCAACTTTGGAACTCAATTGGTCAGTTGTTTATCATTAATTGATTCCTTGAAGATCTCTGATTGCTACCTTACGAGAAGTAACGGGTTAAACAAAAATTATCACTACTTTACTCTATTTAACTGGCCGTACATGTAGCATAATCAAAATAATCATTACATAATTCGTAACAGTTATCGTTAACATGTTGCCTATACTGCAATAACATATTTTGTGGCTCAACAGAGATGTTCTCTGGTTGGTTGTAGCCCTTGAAGTGACCATGGAGTCAGATGGAGAGAAGTGATAGTTACCATCTTCATCTGATTCTTCTTCATCTACAAGAGAATAATTTGTTTGTAAGTCCACACAAGCCACAGCCGTAAGTTGGCAGTGGTCAGAGCAACATGGGTCACTTCTATTTTGGGCATAGACTGTGCAATATATGGAGAACCTGACTCATGGAGAGACAGAACAGAAATGACTGAATTTGGCTGTGGAAATTCTTTCATAGGTACCCTACAGCCTCAACCACTCAGTAGCTGAAAGGTGTCAGATGCATTGTTATACAATTACAATCAGCACTGTGCTCCAATTTCAATCAACACTCTTGAACATTTATAATCAGTTGATTGCAATAGCTAATTGTAAAAGGTAATTGCAAAAATAATAATCATGAGGTACACTGATAATGAAAACTTGATCAGAATGCATCCCTATTTGGTGACAATAAGGGCATCAGACAGGGAATATGTATTTTGTCAAACATTTTTTCGGTAAAATAATGGAACTTCAGCTTAGTGCTAAGGTGTTGGTAATATATTTACCTTGACAAGGAGGTATAGATTCATTCCATTGTCCTGAACTTAAACATTTTATAGTATTGCTTCCTACCAACTGGTAACCAGTACTACATGTGAAAGTCACAATGGAGCCACATTTGTAAGGTCCAAATTTGTAAGGTTTATAAGAACCAAAAGGTATGTTTCCAGGGTTTTCACATGTCACAGCTGTAAAATGAAGGTAAGAATTTCCTAATATTACTGTAAATAGGATTTCTATCTGAAAGTCACTTAAACGTACAATATTTCATTTGACTATCAAGTGAAACTCTAATTTCTTAAATAACCTTAGTCATTTGTTTCTAAACTTGTTAACATAGATAGTTAGTCAGGTAGTACTTGAGTTGTTTTATTCTTATGACAGACTGCTTTCCCTGAATGACATAACATTCAAGTGAGAATGGATAAAATACAAATAGACTAAAACCAATGTTGACTCAGAATTGCATTTTGGTAAAGGGGTCCATTTTCCATTATTCTGGCAGATAACTGTGCCCCCACCTGTGAAACATGTATCGCGTGTGTAACTTGTAATCGTGTTGATTAAATACTGCTTAGTTATAATTCCACTTCTGGTTGCATTATTAATATCATCAGGTTCACTGCATCCTAGAAAAGAAACCCAACAAAATAGATTGGTCCACAATGCACACATGAGGACTGTTTCATAATAACTATTGGATCTTCTTTCCCCGCAGTTTCTGTCAAGCCTGTTCCTTTAACGTGGTTCATTAAACTTGCGTTATCTTAAACTTAGATATTTAGATAGTTGATATTGATCATGCATCTACCTTCACAAGAAGGGATACGTTCGCTCCATTGTCCTGAACTTAAACAGATACTGGTGTTGTTTCCATCTAACTGATAACCAGCATTACATGAGTAAGTCACAACAAATCCACAGTTGTAAGGTCCAGATGATGGTTCATAGTGGCCAAAGGATATTTTCAAAGGATATTCACATGTCACATTGGAGGCTGTACCAGGAAGATAAGCCATTTCAATTTTAATTTAAGTTCAATATTTAAATAGGATTTCTGTCTGACTGTCACTTATATTTGTCTGAATTGTTTGAAAGCACAGTATCTCTTATTCATATCGTGTAAACATTTGTTTCTTAAAAGAATATCCTCAACCAGTAGATTCTACATTTCCAAACTTAGATACAATTAATTAAACAGGCTATATTTTTATCAGTTAAATCTTTTGGCAGAGAACATGAGTAAAGGGAGACGAAAAATGGTCAACTTGCCTAAGCATTTTGGTAAAGGCAAAGGAGTCCATTCTCCATCACTCTGACAAGTAACTGTGCCTCCACCTGTAAAGCATGTATCACACATATAGGTAATGGTGTGTTGACTGATTTTTCCAATCCATAATGCTTTTTCCACACTTAAAACTTGCCTTTTTCATTATTATTTAGACTCCAAGTCATAATTGTGGTAGAATTAATTTAAAGAACTGTATCTGTGGTAAGTTAGCCTAGCCAACTTGTTGGTAGTTGCAAGTCAGACCCTTGTTAAATCTCAGGTCTAATGTTCAACTACCAAAAATCTCAGCTCTAATGTTCAACTACCAACCTGTGGCCTAGGCTAACTTACCACTTTATACAGTTCTCCAATGATGGAGACATTTCTTTCCTAAATGTCTCACTTAAAATTCAGATAAAATGATGGTTGACTCACCAATGCATTCTGGTGAAGAAATCCATTCTCCATCACTCAGACAGGCAAGTGTGAAGCATGTATCACATGTGTAGGTAATGGTTGTGTTGACTTGATATTGACCAATTCTAGTTCCGTTTCCTGAGGAATTATTAATATCATCAGGTTCACCACATCCTGTTAAAGAAGTAAAATAAATAAGTTTTTTTATAATATTTCCATTTTTTCCCCATAATTTTTCATCAACTTTTATTTAGATGTAATTCATTTGTATACCTTGACAAAAAGGCACAGATTCACTCCATTGATCTGAATTCACACACGTCAAATTGCTGGATCCTGCTAGCTTGTAACCAGTGTTACAGGTATAAGTTACCACAGAGCCACAACTGTAAGGTCCAGATGATGGTTCATGCTGACCAAATCGCACATTTCCAGGACTGTCGCTTGAAACTGAAAGCAAAATATTTCAGCTCCAATACTCAAAACAACTTTCTGTTTAGTTGCATCTGAAGAACATATTAAAGAGAATAATTAGCATATAAAATGTACATTAGGGTACTGTTGCAGTTCATCCTGTTATCAAGATATTTTCATTTTTTGTGATTGTATGTTGACTGTTTTTCTATCGCCTTATTTGTATTGAACTGTAATGCAAAAGAATAACAACAAACACATGAGATAACATAAATATAATGACATGAAATCTAAGTCGTAACATTAGATAATCATGTAACTGGAACAATGGTAAGTAATGCAGATAATTAATGCATTACTACTCATCACAACTCAGCAGAACGAAGGAAGAAGCATCACCAGAAGGCAAAGTGTGCATGTATACTAACATGTACAACTTACCGTTCATCGAGCACTTCCATTTTGTCCAGTCCACATCGTTTACACATTCTGGGAAAAAGTGACGAGAGGGCAAAAACAGGTCTTCAGGCCACCTTATAGTCCCAGCTTCTTCTTCTTGCTTCAACCAACACAATCTTCAATCACACTGCAATGGGTTCCCAGTACGTATTAGATCTAATGGACGAGGCAGGTCAGAGAGAACAGTGGGGTCAATAGTTTTGAAATGATTATTGTGCAACCATAATTCCTGCAGAGAATGCAAACCATTAAACATATTTTGTCTGAGATCAGTTAACTTGTTATGGTGCAGGTAGTTATGATGTAGACTAACCAGTTCGATAAACATTCCATTTTCAATGTAAGATATACGGTTATCCGACACATCCTAGAGAAACATCAGACCATTGACCATTCCGGTTCTGAGTAGTGTCAAATGGTTTCCGGCAAGATATAGGCTCGTAAGCTTCTTTAGCTCTTCAAATGTCCCAATTTGAAGACTTGATATAAAGTTATTGTTGAGAATCAAGACATGAAGAGATGACAACAAGTTGAACTTTCCAGGTTTCAATTGCGTCAAATGGTTGTCATTGAGAGATAATGTCTCAAGGTTCTCTGTCTCAAGGTTCTGTCGCTCATCAAATGTTTCAATTTCAATATGCGATATAAAGTTATTGTCCAAATACAATTCTTGAAGTGATAACAATTCGTTGAATTATTAATTGAACCATTAATTGAACCATTTCTGGTAAAACTACCATATTACACTGTTTAAATGTAATGAATCTAAGTATCATTGCCGAAATTAGGACATTTCAATCTAATTAATCTCAATAGAAATTTTTCTTAATTCAAACTCGATCTAATTCGTCTAATTTATCTAATTGGATAGGATTGGTCATACCACTTTTAGTAAATTTCATAAAAAATTTAGCCATTTTCAGTTAATTTACTAATACTGATGTACTAACAATACTAATCCTACTTATGTTGGTATATTTTCACTTTCCAATTTAGATGAATTAGACGCATTTGATGAATTACATGAATTAGACAAATTTGATGAATTAGACAAATTCGAATTTGAATTTAGAAAAACCTAAAACCTATCTTAGTCACGTCAAAATGAGATAATATCTTGTTATTAAGTTATCTCACTGTGTGGGATGACAGGGTAAATCATTTGTAGATATACTGTGCCATCTAAATTAATTTCAAGATAAAGTGTCATTAATTTATTAAAACCAACAAACATGATAATAACTATTTGAATTTTAAGTTAACAGTTAACGAAAATGCTCACAATCACAAAATAGTTGAATAAGTTGTATATCTATTTTTTGTCGAGTTCATTTCAAAAAGCAAATAAACAAATCGACGAGATAATATCTCATTTTGACGCTACTAAATTAACGGTTCTGATCGCGGGACATACAGAAGTGATGTACAGAAGATTATAATTCGAAACCTATCGCTCCCATTTGTTGATTTGATCCATTTAGGAACAAAAATAATTATTTTGTTTCAGTTGAGACAACATAACCAACATAAAGGAATGTATTGACGAAGACTTCGTAATCCAATAAATGTAAAGCGAACGGAAATGAAAGTGGAAAATGTTCCACTGTGCTCACACAATCGAGGTTTTTCCAAATTGGTTTTACTGTTCGATATTAGGCTAATTAGCCTAATTTACCTAATTCAACGGACATAGTAATTGCAGAAATACATTGTTGTTTAATTCCAGTTAAAGTTCTGGTATGAATTTTAGAATCATTATTATAATTAGGAATATAGTGTTTTAAGTCCTTCTCGGTATTGGTCAATTTTGGTAAAAAACACCAGAAAAACATAATTAGGCTAATTAGGCTAATTAGCCTAATTCCATCAAAACCAATTTGGGAAAACCTTGATTGGTTCTTTTTATCAAACAAATTTTTCAGAACTGATGAAAGTAACACATCTAACTCAAATTATCTGTAGGTGAGATTAGTTTAAATATTTGGTTCGAATTATGAAAAGTTAGTTCACCTAAGTGGTGTACAAACTTTATTCGGCGGCCTACTCTTTTGGCCACCCTGCCGATTGAATAAAATATTTCTTCTTTAGGCCAAGAAACTCGGGATGGTTGATGAAAGGTATGTCTGGATCATGCACTACGGGAATGATCCGATGTGGATGAAGAAACCCACGAAAGACGGACAGTGTTCCGCGGACGTTATCACCCGTGCGTCGAACAACCATTTCGTGACGAAAGACGTCACATTCAGGGAAGATGACCTTGTAACCGTCGCCGGTTTGGTACCACAGTATTTTAATATTTTCATCATTGAGTGTAGCAAACTTATTATTTTGCAGTCTGCATCAAGAGAAATGTTACAAATAATTTCTAAGAAAACGTTTCGCTTGATAGTCATTATGCTGTGACAGACCAAATACAATGCAGTCTAAAACAACAGGTTTCAAGAGAATTATCCTCGTTAGAAATATACTTTGTTTTCACGGTCTTTCTTTTCAAATAGTCCTCACTGCATTTACTGCAACTTCTTTTCCTCAGACTTGGGGACCAGATTAACTAAGTATACTAGTCATGAGCACCATAGGAAGCATGCAACCAATAAGCAAGCACTTTAGTTAGCACTTTTGGCCGTTTCCCTTCATCTCTTTGGATTATTGTTCATACGAGAAAATTTCCCCCAACAACCTCTCATATTTCACTTAAAACAAAACCTATAATTGAGAAGGTTAATTGTGAGTCACAAGCATTGCATCAGCTATTTATCATTTTGAAGATGTCAAAAGTAACACAGGAATACTCTGCTACATTTTCAGAACAAGGCTGAATTCAGAAGAGAGTATCTTGCAAAAGCAGCTAAACTAGGGATGCCTCCCTCGGAGTTTTATGCCCCTCTAACCTACGACGCTGTTTGGAGTATGGCTTTAGCTCTAAATAACACTCTTCCTTATCTGCCCCAGAATCAAACCCTTCAAAACTTCACATATGAAAGAGAGGATATGACCGATATATTCATGGAACAGATGCATCAGCTTGATTTCGAGGGCATGACGGTAATTAATACAATTGCTCCTGTATCTTCTTTTTATCCCTGGAAACATCAATAGACTATTGTCGAGAGCGCAAAATTTCACCTTTGCGACACAATACCAATTCGTGTTAATTTTACTTTAGAATGTTACTCTGCTGTACGACGCAAAGGATGAAATTCTCATCAAAAGCACAACATAAAATTACTGTGTTCTCTCTTTTGTTTTGTACGTTTCCAAATTTATAGAAAGCCCGGTCTTACAATGTAGGTGTTTTCTCATGAACTTCCTTTTGAACACTAATGGATTAAATCTCATTTAATTCGCAGGGTACTGTCAAATATACCAAAACGGGTGACATTGCAACACTGAAAACTAAAATTCTTCAATTTAAAGGTAAGCATCAAAAGGACCACAGTCAAGAAACTTGAGTATGAGAACTGATAATGATCAGACAGTGATACATCCATAGCATTTACTGATGCGTAATTACATTTTTTGGAACACACACAATTAAATACATAGAGGATTTTTCATTTGATTTTTTCTTTCTCACAGGTGACGAATTTATAATTTTGGGCGAACATGATGATCTGTCCGGTGAACTTACCTGGGAGCAACAGCCAGAATGGCCAGGTAAGCTCAGATTCAATACTTTAAATAACAAATCTAATATTTTCTCCCGGCAACAGGAAATATTCGTCTGTTTGCGATGCAAAGATTCTAATAAATATTAAAAAGTAGTACAACTTACGTTTTGATTAGTACATACAACCTTTTCTATCTTCAGGAGGAAAAATTCCTTTTGATAACATTAGAGTGATAGAAATAGAGAAACGCCTGTCAAGAGGTCTACAGTACACCATGATATCACTCACAGTCATCGGTTCAGTTGTATCAGGCGGTTTTCTTTGGTTTAATGTAGCTCAAAGAAATACAAGGTAGACTTTAATGTGTTTAATCTTTCAATTTTGAAACTTGCATAAAAGCAAAGTCACTTGCGATCATTAAGTTCTTGCATTTGAAAACAAAGAAAAACAACAATATTAACACTTAAGAGGTCATACAACTTGGGTTAATATTTCTGTTCGTTAATGGTTTCATTTTCTCGCCAGCATCCTGTGCTATGCAAGCCATTTTCTTAAAATGAAATAAATTACTTTCCAACGTGAGTTCCAATTATTTTTGCTCCGAGTGAACTGTAAGAACATCATATACAGTTTCCTTATCAATTAGCAACTTTTGTTGAGTCACAATCAAAACAAATCAAAACTAGGTAGACCTGTGATGTGACACGTTTACATGCACTCACAGCGCGTTTTCATGCACTAACTCACTGTCCTAACGCACCAAAACTAATGGTGTAATGTAGAGCCTACAAGCTCAACGCTAAAGACGTGGCATTGGACTGTAACTGCACTGTTAAGGGTTATGAAAAGGCGTTAGTAATTTCACATAAAGACCATGCACAATTATCACCAGTTACTGAAGTGTTTCTGGCAAAACAGCAGTTTTCAAATTGAGTTTTAATTCTTTATTCTATGCATTTTAGGGCCGTCAAACTGTCCAGTCCCAACTTAAACAATCTTGTTATAATAGGATCTTTCATGTCCTATACGTCAGTGGTGCTTTATGGACTATCATGTTCAGATACTACTTCTGCTAATAACATCATTTATTGCCAGGCAAGTATTTTCCTATTAAAGTGGATAATCCAAAATTCGCTAAAGGTAACCAAGTGAGTTAATGATAATCAGATTTACTAAATTGGGGTTTTAAGGTTTAAAGTTACCTGATAATTTTCAGTACAAATTTTAAGAAGAATGTATTTAAAATTGATCCGATTTCACCCAAAACTTAAGACAAAACCTAAGTTTTGGACCACATCACGCCCCACGTAACCTGCAGCTATACGTCCAGAACTGCCATGCTGATAGATGTCACTTTAATAGGAGTACATTCCTTAATGGATACTGACACGTCCGGTAGAAAAACAAACTGAAGGTGACACATAAGTGCGGCCCCTTGAAGTTCGGTCAATTTCCTGGAAAGTCTTTTTCCAAGGGTCGAGAGTTCGGGTGCAAACAGCGCCTATTCATTGAAGATTGAAAGAAAATCGTGCAATTCATAGAATGATGGGAAATTAGTATTATAATTAAGACTATTGTCTTTGAAATAATTATCATTTCCAATTTTAGTTTACACTTCATTCAAAAATATGAAATAGCTACATATTAACTATTAAACATAAGCAACTTGTTGCTCCTTTTATTTCACATCTATTAGCCCATGTTCACAGGTATAAGCCCATGGGCTACTTTAATGTGCCAACTTTTTATCAGAAGCCCATGGCTACATAACGTGAATTCCCAGTGATGCTGGAAGCAACATCTTTCTTAAGTTACATATTTTCTGAATAATTGGACGATATTGCCTGCCTGAGACAATTTGGGTACATCGGCCAAGGTTTTCTTATAATGTACAGAAGCTTACACCGTATACCACTGCCGTAAATCTGACGTTTCAAAAACGTTTCATATAAGTTTCCTCACTTCAGAAACGTTTCCTATCAGTTTCATCATTAAGTTTGCTAAC
>JBCAUI010009603.1:0-10039 GCA_038406195.1 Haplosyllis anthogorgicola | reverse complement strand
TTTTCTTTGTTTATATTGTGACGTCATGTTGCTAAGGATGATGTCATTAACGTCATTCGATAGACCCACGACGTTACATTCTGACGTAAAGGCAAATTCATTACTGTTATTTAACGCTACTGGTAGAACCCTTCAGTGGGCCGGGAATATTCCCATATTTGCCTACCATCAAAAGCCTTATTTCCCATATTTGGTCCACGTACTTCCCAGAGAATCCCCAATTTTTTTAGAAATTTCACACAAAATTACTGGTTACCTTATTTCGCATAGCCCTCAGTAAGTCCCTGACAGAGCTTCCTTTGTATGTTCTGAATTTTCTCAAGTCCTGCTGGAGTTCTTCAGTAATATGCTGTTTCCAGTCACCCATGACCACTGCTTTGCCACCTCTCTCCAAACTTTTTACCACATAGTTGTCCAAGGCCTCTTTCTCTATTCTATCGCTAACATCCTAAAGTAAGAATATATCAAATTAATGTTTGATACAGTTTATGATCAGTATGCATATCATTCGTGCCCACTATGTACACAGAGGAAACACTGGCAATTTCTTGAATTGCCACGAACAATAGTTACTAAATAAAATGGTAGTACCTGAAAGAACATGAGTTGTTTTTCCTTAATCCAGAAGAACGGATGCTTCAGAACAGCAGACGCAGTCGGTCGAGCAGAAGCATCAAACTGAATCATCTGACTAATCAAGTCTCGTGCAATGACAAATTCTGAAGACATAATAACAAAACTATTAACATTGCTTTTACACTGCAAAGTGAAACTAGATCTTAACGTAAATTTCTTCATTTTGATAATTTCATTTTTGTGAACGGAAAGGAGCTTTTTTCTTACCATTGCTACCAAGTTTATCAAGTTTGTAATTGTCACTCATAATGTTTGATTGTCTTCTCAACGAATCCCCGAATGGATGTTTCCCGTCAGACAGCACATAGTAAAACACACAGCCAGCAGAGAAAATGTCCACTGAGCATGTCTGAAATAGGGTTACTCAAGCTTTCAGGAAAACAAAGTATTTCGGAATTATATCAATGGGAATTTAATTACAAACTTTTTTTTATCAATTCTCATGGATTAAAGTAAACTTGTACCGTTCTCTGGTCTTGCTCAAGCATCTCCGGTGCAATCCACCCTTCTGTACCTGCTGCTCCGGACCTACGGGAGAATGATATTCGTCCGGCCGCCAACTTTTTACACAATCCAAAGTCTGATATCATGGCTCGAACTCTTCCTTTTCCATCAGGCTGGGATATCAAGACGTTATGTGGCTTAATATCTCTGTGAACTGAAAAGAACAACAAATGGGATTGTTAACCAAAATCACTTCGGATTAAAAAAGTTACGACTTGCCAAAGTCACACTGAAACGTGTATTAATGTTTAAAAGTGAATATTAAATAACAAATATATTGTAGACAAGCTACTCACATTTTGCACAATCACCTTGGTATCACAAGTAATGCAATAGAAATACAGAATTCTTACCAATATCTAAGGAATGTAAGTGTGCTATTCCTGACATAGCTTGATGTAGCAACGTCATGGAGTCAAGGTCTCCTCTATCAAACTTTTTCTTCTCCACAAAATCCTGAACTGTAGCTGCACACAGTTCTAGTGCTATGTATCTGAACTGACTGTCTTGCTCCTGATAAAAATACATTACCAAAAACAGTGTTATGGTTGAACAGGCATATTTATCATTTACTAAACACTGCATGCAATTACAGCTGGCTGAAAAACACCTACGTCTGTAACCCGACATTTGTTCGTATATCGAGTTAAATCGACCTCTTTTAACACTGCATGCTGAGAATTTTGCAGCAAATAACTCGACACCTAAGCTTGCGACTCTACCATAGAAACATGGCAATGACATACCATGCAGAAATATCTTATGACATTTGGATGAAGATCTGATTCTCTGAGCAATTCTACTTCTCGGTCTGCAAAACTGAAGCATTCTGGAAGCAATCTCTTCACTGCAACATCCCTGCCATCAAATCTTCCCCTGAAAGAAATCCGGTATAAAGTAGAAAATTTTGGTTGGGATAAACCTGCTTTCATGTGAGCATCTGTTCATCCACAATTAGTCTATCAAATAAGAATAGAATTTCTTTGTTTTTCACAAATGAAAATGTGGTCAATTAGTTCTATCTCCGGACACCAACACAGACACAGCCGAAAATTCAATTCCGTCACTGAAACCGTAAATCAACACAAAACTGTTGTAATATTAATCTATTTTCCGGACTTAGGAAGTATCAGTAAAATTCCATACGGAATTAGGAACACTTAGGAACACACACGCACAATCCTTGTCCAACAGCTAAGATAATTACATGAATTTTCATGGGTATCAATGCAGCTCTCTAGCTGATCATCTCACTGTACTCCTCAGTCTGAAACCAGCAGCTGAAGAGAACACACCTGTAACTCTGGTATGCTTTGTAGAACAAATAGTTGTGTGTAAATGATTCATTTGTTTCATTCCAATTGGAATTAGTTCGCACTTGGAATACTTCCGTGGCTTGGAAATACACGGAAACTTCGTCAAAAACTACCAATTTTCGTACTTACTTGTAAACGATGGTTCCTTCACATCCGTGTCCCAACACTTTTTTGGGATTAAACACAACTTTTCCGACAGCCGTCCAGCCATCAGGGATTTCTGATGGGTCAAGGGAATGTGTACTTGCTGAAGTAACAAGGGATGTCTGAGCGGATCTCTGTTCTTGTCTCTGCTTTGCCTGTTCTTCCAGTTGCTGTTGTAGCATCAACTTCACTGACTGCTCGGTTCTCTGTGTAAAAGAATATTTAAGGTAGAATGTAGGTAACAGGTAGGGTTAGTTCGACGGTACGTGAAACCTGAATTTGTGGAAAACGCGAGGTTTGTGTCAGGATTCGGGTCATGTTTTGATATCAGCTTCATGTCACAAAACCTCAGGTCAAAAAACACAAATATTTTTTTCATAACATGAAAATAAAATATTAAGTGTTTACAACAATACGCAATTTTGACACATACTGAAAGTTACATTCCATATGTAGCTTAAAACTTACACTGTTCCTCTGCTCACATAACCCTCATAATGTTATAAAATTAAATGGTTACTCGAAAAGTAATTGCTGCTTGCATCCCACTTTACTCGAACCTAAAGAGAAACTCAAAAAGTTCGAGATAAGCATAAGTTCTACTTTTCAAGCAGACTTTAATAGAAGATGTGCTAAAGGGATATTTGAAAAGGTTCGAGATAAACCCAAAAATGAGTTCTCCATGTTCAAGTTAAGTGAGGTGCAATGTATGTACACCACAACGCTCGTTGCCATGACCCTAAATCAAATCTACTCATACTTGGGACGTTGCCAAGTGTCTGGATTCTGTCAATTTCTCACCGATTCATCACTTAGCTACCTGTCGCTTAGGTAGCAATAAAATTGTGGTAATGTTAATTCTGTACTTACCCTTGGAATAAATACCACAATGGCAATAATAATTGAGACACCTATAACTACAGTGGTTATAAATTTAACGTCGCCAGAAATGTATTCTTTCGGAGCATCGTCTTTGTTACTAACTTTATCCGGTGTTCTGTAGTACGTATTGTCTGTGTGTGATGTATTATTCTCATCGTCTACAAAAATAAAAGAAGGTTGCAAATAAGGAGTCGTTTGCCTCATTACATCTGAAAATTACAATTATTTTCACTGCAACTGAGTGAAAGACAACGTCTTCTCTCTGTCCAAATTACATGAACGCGATTCGTATGAGATAAGTTATTTGATAAATTAAAGTTGTCACCTGAGTTTAATACCGAAGCTGGTGGAATAACTGTTGTTGATTTATCTGCTATCTGATGAGCTGGGGAAATGCGGTCCTTAGTTTGATCTGGAACCTCATGGTAACCCAACAGCAGCACACCTCTACCTCTCCTCACTGTATGAGCCCTGATACTGTCCTCGTACTGCCCCGAACTGCTACTTGATGCTGATGCAGACGGATCACTGGACGAATCACTGCTAGTCGGTGTTGGATTTATCTTGGTACCGGGACCCTCGATCAGTGGAACTGGGGAGTTCTTTGGCTAGAATGATGTTTTAATCTGTAACTTATCTTTAATAACCTTTTAAGTTTATATAGATTTATTTATGGATTGTCTGTGCTAACTATTCATTCTTTTGCAACAATAAACTATTCATTTCGTTATACTTTCATGCTTTGATCAAGCATTCCTCACACAAAACTGTTTTTTTTTAACAAATGAGGAAAAAATTCTACCAAATATCAATTGATTTATATTAAAACGACTACAGTAAAGTTACAAACTTACTGCTATTGTAACTGTTTTCTCATCCACAAGCGAAGGCAACGCATACAAACCATGTTCGTGCTCTCCTACATACAACGTTGGGCTGCAGTAAAATGGATCTATTAGTTCAAAACGAAAACCAATACATAGTTGCAAAAGGAATTTAAATTACATGTATATCTTTTATGTCTCAATGTAATCGTCAAAATACACACTAAAATCTGTTGTCATTCTCATACTGAAGGAACTGTTCTCTCCAAACTTCCGAAGCGACTTCACCCTGCAGATGATCCAGTGTCTCCATGGCCATACTTGTAAACGGAATTTTCTTCATCCCTTCATTGTCCATTATGTACATAGCCACAATTGGTGCCCCATAGTCCTGGCTCCAAGCTACTTTTCCTGGTGGCATTACAAGGTATACTTTATACCAACTGAACAGATCTTGAAACGGAAAACTTAGCACAAACTACGTTACAATGTCATCCTTTTTATCATTTATTATGAATGTTGCCGGAAACTGTCCAAATCTTAATTTTTGAATGCCTACCTGTGTTTGCTTCCATTGTAACAACCAAACCGTCAGAACTTGAAGTAAAATGTCTCATCGCTGAAATGATCAAAATCTAAGCATATATACCATAAATTCTATACGTATGCACAGTTAATATTCTTGCTACAAGCACTACAAGAAATTTGAGACTTATTATCGTTTGATCTAAATCTTGATATCCATAAATGCTTACTGTAATTTTCTGTAACATCTGCTGAAACATGGGAAGAATAATCCATGAACGTTGCATTCCATCTGAAAATAAATGTTAATGAAAGTGTAATCTTCAGTGCTTTTTATACAATCAGATGTCAGAATTGGCCAGCTTCCCACGCAAAATATACATCAGACGAAATGTATTTGTAAAATATCAATCACAACCATTGTATCAGATGACCCCAACTCTTTCTCTTTGAAGTGGATCTCTTTTGTCAGCACGGAATGTCTAAAGCGTTAGGAAATGACCTTTCGCTTCATTAACTTCATTAACATGTTTTCTGTTTAAATAATCGAATTTACATACCTTTTTTCTCTCGTTTTACTGTCAAACATAACAATGGTGTATTCTGCAAAGTAAATGATTATCGCATGCATTATTAATCTGGTTTGGTAGGTGGTATGCGGTCAGAGCTACATGATGTGATAGACTTAAAGGAAGCTGGCAAGGTTCCAGTGAGTGAGTGAAGTGCTCTACGAATACAAGATGAGCAAGTTTGTAATTGTCATAACAATTTTCCTCTGTGCCAAGTTTTAACTGAATGTCTGTCTATATTTTAATCGACATGTTTACTGAGAAACTCTTTACCTGTTCTTCCTATGTACACTGTAGTTCCACTGGACGATGGGCATACTTTCTGTGTCCCATCCATTGATAAAGTGTGCAGTTTAAGACCAGTTATGGGATCCACTGCATACCAAACATCCTTTTTTGAACCTGAAAAAGAATTTCATTTATAAACTGTCCTTAAATTAAGGTATCGTGTTTTATCCGGCATACTGTTTAAAACCTTCACACTTTATCAAATCTAAGCATCCTACACCTGTCAAATATTGGAATAGCAGGATAACTGCTGTATGTACTGTTGTACTGTCTAAATTTAGATTTGTACGTAATTACATGTCTCTCATAACATGTTAGCTGTCCTGCAAAAATGCCTGGCCCGAATCAAAAAGTTCGGCCGATTTGAATGGCCAGAGTCAGCTACGTGGTAGATCGACAGACTCTGACATTGGCGGATCTAGGGGGTGGGGCGCCGCCGGCGCGCACCCCCAACTGCCCAAATTTTCTTCGTTTTCATGCACTTTTCACTAAATTTTGGGCAAAAATAGGGGTGGCACCCCCCCAACGGGCCGGGTGCCCCCCCCCAACGGGAAATCCTGGATCCACCCCTGTCTGGCCTTAAGAAACCTGTGACAGTCAAAGTGCAAAACAGACCTCCATCAATTATGCATGGTTAAGAACGATCTGGAACACTTGTCACACAGAAAAAACCCTCACCACTATACAATATTCCATCTGTGCTTCTGCATGGCGAGGCAGCAACGAGCTCCGGAATGGTAAACGGAAGTTTCTTTAAACCTTCAAAACTCTTTCCAAATGCATACAAACTTCCATCTTTTGGATCAGGTAAAAACGCTGGTCTAAAAAATTAAACCGGTAATTGGTTTGCAGAAATTTCTCAGAAAAATGCACCTTAACTTACATATTTCAAACTGCAAAACTGTCAATTAAAAGTGAACATGGACTCACCCTGATTCAAATTCTACTGGCACTCTCAAGACTGGATCTAAAAGGAGAGAAATGATTCATGTGGAATGATCTTGAGAGTTTGACGGTCGTTACCAATCCGTCAAGTTGATATATTTTGTACTTATATTCTGACCAGCGAACGTACCTTCCTTCAGTGACCATCTTATTTGACCTGTGGAACTGCTGATGGCATGCAAAGACCCGTCTAACGTAGAAACAAATAGTATGTTATCCTGGCTTGTTAGAGATGTTGCCTTCAACGGAAATAATAATAATCATCATCACTGATGTTTGCAATATTTAAACATTATTCTCTTAGCGTTGGTGGCACGGGCATTTAATTCGTTCATTTCGTACTTTCTATTTGATCATGATTACCTCTTACAGATCTCTACAAGAGATTATCATGGTCAAATATAGAAAGTACGAAATTTATAGACAAATTAAATGCCTGTAGTTGGTGAGAAGAAGGTGGTCATTAATAGGAAGAATATTCTGGACACTGTGGGGCCTTTTATCCCCGTGGAATCAACTTCTTTCCTGTCTGCACATTCCGGAAGAAAATGGCTGGTATTCAACGTTACAATTCCATCCAACTTTGAATACACGGACGGTGTTGGACCGACGAGAGAAGTTGTCTAAAAGCACTTTGGTGTTAATTAATGCTACAACAAATATTTGTCACAAACGAGAAAACTGACCGTCGCGGCGTGATCTAAACCTTTCTACATTTCTGGATACCCCCACCCCTTGCAGATGGCACACAAGACTGTCATCTGGATATGATAAACTTACAGGGAAACAAACTCCTAACTTTCAAGTTTTCTTTTTGATTATTACAGCACCTAACTGAATGGATTACCATTCTTCTAGCAGTCAAATTACATATTACATCAAATTATTGACGGCATATGAGATCTACTGCTTACCTTCGATCCTTGACGTTTGCCAACACTGTGAATTAAACATGTTGAAAACACGAGGCAAAACAATATCAAATTGGCCCCTTTCATCATTGTGTGCTGCACCAAACACTATCCATACATGTGGAGAAAATGTCATTTAAATAAACAGACATTCAGCTACAAAAGCAAGTCTCTAAATCAAGGTAAAACTTCTACCAAAACAAACCCAGCCATGTTTATTCTTGCATCATACGCGCACCTGCTATCGTGGGAAAATTTGGTTGGTTGAAAAAGTCCATGACGCATATTATAAATGAAAACCAATGGAAGAGACAACTTGTCAATTTTTTTCTTCTTCTTCTTCTTCTTTTTTGTTTTTTGTTTATAAATCTTTTATTCTAAATTTTCTCGTTACAGATACATGTGCTTGAACAGTGCATGATGAGTGTCTATTAGATTAAGGTGTATCGATCGCCGCTATTGCTGACTCTTCATGGCTATCAATTTACATTGCGTTACTTTTTGCTATTGCTTGTTTCATTTCCATTTCTTTAATAAATTGTATTTCATATTCTATTTCTTGTATGCTTGGTTTTGTTTTTGCGCACCTATTTTTGTACAGTATTTGCTTGGTTACCATTACAATCAGACTGGCGGCATCCATCCGATTATCTGAAACATAAATAAAACTTTTTTCCAGTCTATCTGCTGGTGGGTAAGTTCATTTACAAACGATATAATTTTTCCCATATGTCCTGTGTATATGCACAGTCCCAGAAAAAAATGGTTTACCGTTTCTTTCTCTCTGTTGCAAAAAGTACATAGATTATTATCAACAATTCCCATATGAATCATTTAGCAGAACGGCATCATGCTCCAATCGATATTGGAAACTCCGGTATTTTGAAAATTTTGTCACAGTTGTAATATCTTTGAAACTTTCAAGAAATTCTTCTAGTTCAATTTCTGTCCTTAGCTTTATTTGCTATTTATTTATTGTCCTTGCTACTAAACCATGGTCAGTTATTAAATTGTCATACCTGGGATGCGGTTTTATCTTTTTCTACTAGATCTTCATACTTAGTACAACATTCAAACATTTGACCTTCCTCTTTGATTCGTTTCTTCCATTTTTTCGGAATACACGAAATTAATTGATTATATTTCATCGGTGATATATCTTCTCCATATTCATAGCTAAACTGTTCATAATTCATTAGTGTATTACCCAAGACAAGATCGCTAAGTTTTATTATACCCCTGTCGTATAGATCATTAAAAAAGAATGGTAAACCATTTATACGCATCCAAGAGTTAAACCATATTACTTGATTGAGTATTTCAGATTTTGTGTCTGGTTCATAAAAATTATATCTAGACCATGCATGTACTACTGAAGCCCAAAACCCTTTTGCCTTACAGACATATTTAACATCATCATTAATAAAGTTAAAATCCCAGAAATTTTCATTATGTAACTGGGTGTCAATGTGGTAGTATGCCAAGGTGGTAAGGGCTCTGTCTTCCTTGTGTAATCTATTTAACCATTGTATTTTTAATGCATCATCTTTCAATGCTAAATTAACTAATCTTAACCCACCATCCTCCTTTCTACCTTGCAAGATTTCAAATCTAATTTTAGGTTTATATACGTCCATTTCAGATAAAATCTTCCAAAATTCTCTGCATCTTCGTAATCACCTTATTGTAAATTTTGGGTAGTAGCTGCATCTTATATACAAATAATAAACCAAGTAATGCATTTATGACCATGATCTTACCAACCAGCGTTAAGTCTCTCATTTTCCGCAATTTTACAATATTTTCGACCTTCAATAGAACTCTTTCATAATTGCTTTCTATAATATCGGCTCCAGCTATTAATAAGCGCACTTATTCTTCATTGGACCACTGTGTTGTCTCTAATCTTACATTCATATTTTTTATGGCTCCGATACGATATATTGTTGATTTACTAAAGTTAGCCTTTAAACCGGTATTCTCGTGAAAGGTATTCAATGTATCTATCACAGCCTGGAGGGTATCTTTATCATAAGATAGGAAAAGGTCCATATCATCAGCGAATTGTGACAATACTTCAATTACTCCTCTTTATTTATACCTTTTAATCTTGTCATTCGTCTTTATTACAATAGCTAGGACCTCAGCACACAGTAGAAAAACATAACCACTTAAACAACAATCTTGATGAATCCCTCTAGTTGGCTTAAACCAATTGGTCACATATCCATTATTGTTTACACATAGTTGGAAATCCTTGTACAGGAGTAACACCCATTTTATGAAATTTTCTCCAATGTTAAAGAATCGCATTGCTATCAACGCATCTGTTTCTACAGTATCAAAACATTTTTCAAAATCTACCGACACTAACAGAGCGGGTATGTTTTCGTTTTCAACAAAATCTGTAATATCCATTAATTAAGCCGTTGCTGGTAATGCAACGGCTTATAGTATTCAACTAGAAGTCGGCGTGAATGCAGTGCTGAAAGTTT
>JBCAUI010009592.1:0-10039 GCA_038406195.1 Haplosyllis anthogorgicola | reverse complement strand
GGTGCGGATCCGGGCTTTCCTTTTGGGGGGGGGGGCGCCACCCCTATTTTCTCCCAAAATTTAGCGGAAAGTGCATGAAAACGAAGAAAATTTGGGCTGTTGGGGGGGGGGCGCCGGGGCGCCCCCTAGATCCGCCACTGCTCTTGTTTGTACATGTCAACAAACAGACGTTATTGCGTCAGTTAATAGATGATTGAGGACAAAAAGAGAGACAGAACATTCCATATTAATTGTAGAATGATACATGGGGGTGAATTCCTTTTGTTCAAATTGCTCCAAAATTCATGTGGCTTCAGCTCTCTTCGCAACTAGCAGGGGACGAAAGTTGTCTTGTAAAATGACTTTGTTACCTTCATGTCCCAAAACGTCTATCTAGTTTGTTTATTTTTTTTAGTAAGCTGGCTTTTAGGGATGATAGATTAAATTGCCTACAGTTTGTTTAAGATGTAGGCGCAACTTATAATGATTATGGTCAGTGTATGAAGTGGCCAAAACGTTTTCCAAGATCTAATTTGTAAACTGAAAAATGGAGATTCGATAACCTATTTCATCGTTTTTCCGGTTTTTTTTAATTTTGAAAGGACACAAAATGAAAATCAGAGATTTGATCACCAATAGATCAAGAAATTGTAAGAAAAAGTTTCGGTCCAGGGAATGCTGGCCTATGTGAAATGTCACCTTAAGTTGATTGCAATAGTATAGGCAGGCCAATAGATGTCTCTGAACTCACTAACATTTCGCGTCAAAACTTTTTAATAGGCATCTATGATGATTTCTTGATCTGTTTCATGGTTTTGCATTCTTATGTTTTCAAGTTTTACAGATACATCATTTTTAGTTCCATGGAATAGATATAAACAGAAAAATGATGAAATGGGTTATGCAATCTCCGTTTTCCATTTTTTGTGATTTAGAAGTCATGTAAAAATCGGGAAAATGATGAAACAGGTGATTGAATCCCCATTTTGTCGTTTTCAGTTCGGAAAATAAACTTGAAAACGTTTTGGCCACTTCATACACGGACTGTTGCATTTATTTTAGGGACTAATTCCAGACATATTGTCAAGGTTAAATGTGTAACTCACAACAAATTTCACCCAATATAACCTGTTATTCCTTAAAACTTAGAAGCTCAAAGTTTGTTTATTGAGAAACAAAAAGATGGAAGTTTCTTGATATGAACTTGACAATGCCAAACAATTTCACCCGTATCATATTGCCGAGATGCATCTGGTCCTGTAGGTCAATTCCTGAAATCCTGGGTTATGAGATGTTGCATCAATTGGTGTGTTAAAGTCAATGCCATATGAAGATCTAAGACAAGGTTGTCTAAAAGCTAAAATTGGAGACGACAAAAAGACAGATCTGTCTTCCACTGAGCATTTTGATATGCATAACATCTTTGAAGTTATGGGGTATTCAATAACAAAAATATTCAATATATACTTTGACCCTTATTTTATCTGGTCCCTCAGGTCTCATATTTTTATCCATACTGCAATTCTGTACAGTATCTGAATATATATTGCACAAAGAGAACAGAATTTAAAGTATTCTAATCTCAAAGCAACAAAACGCTTTACTTCTGTTACACTGAACCAAATGGGAAATATTTGAAGTAGAATATTTGTACAGCTCACGATTGAGACCGCGTTGTTGAGATCACAATCACATTTAGGTCAATTCAGATCGTGAAATTACTATTAAAAGTTAACGTCTGATTTTCAATAACTCAGCATGAAATTTTCAGTTGACTTTCATGCGGAGCTATTGAATTTGGACGTTTGGACAATTTCAATTGTTGCATAGCGCTAAACTTTTAATAGTAATTTCACAATCTGTTGAAGATCAAAGTTACTGGAACAAGCTCTCAAGGTAATCAAAAATTCATTTTGTGGCTCCTGGGCAGGAATATGATCATTTCCTGATTGACATCATTCATGTACCAGATGTCCGTCATGTTGATGGCATTTGGCGACGTTCTCTACGTTTTTGTGTGATAAGGTTCATGGATTGTATTTTTGGTTCGTACATTAGCATGAAAGTGGCAGCACTATCCAGTCCTCTTTTTGGGCGAAATGACCGCTGATCCGTGGCTTTCTGGGGCAGCACATGACGGACCAAATGTCGGACCAGCAACGGATCCAGAAATTGGTTGGGGGGACCAAACGTGGCGGCTAAACATGTTTTAACAGGCCATGGGCGGGGTCCCAAATGGCGAATAAACATGATTTAACAGGGCCCCTAAAGCCCCCGCCCCAGATCCGCAGCTGTTGTCCAATGTTCATTTTGTATTCTTATATTAAAGGCAATGTTCCCTAATGCATTATTTGTAGTGCACTGTTCAATTAAACGGTTAATACCAACTCGTGTTTGTGTAACCTATGAGGAAGGTTTTCCCGTGATAATCGCTGTTAATTCGTCGTCATGAATATTCGTCGTCTATGACTCTCCCAGAGGGATTGTACTTGGCTAAATGAAATACTGAATTACTGAACTTTACGGTGACTGCGAATGATCTTTCACAAGTCAGTAAAGCAAACACCTGACAGTCTCTGAAATCCATGGACAGAATTATTCTTAGTCAGAAACAGAGGCTACTAGGATATCCTTGTACACAGCATCCACGCTGTACCTTTCAGTTATTCACTGTGTTGTATGTCAGCATTTTTATGTAAAAAAATTATGTGAATGTGGGTATAGATTGCGACACTGCAGCTGGCTAAGTGGTTTTCATTTTATCTCTGTGTTAAAAGCCGCTGGTATTGTATGCATCTATGCCATCTGTGATTAAAGTTATTAAAGGTCAATTCAATTTGACATTGTCTTCATCTGCATTATACCCTTACACATGTACATGCTGTGTATGGAGACCCTTGAAGAGCACACTGTGCTTTTCGCATAACCATAAAATGATCATAAATTAGCCAGCTGTTCAGTGAAGTTTACCTTTCCGTCAGCTCCAATTTAACTTTGTTAGAGACGTATTTAACTGAAATATATATACATTATTTCGTCACATTGAAATTGTGGACGATTCATCTGGGAGACACAGAGGCTGATAGTCATCTGTGTCTGTAAATGGAAAACCCGTCACAGGGAACGTGGGTCTGATTTATTGGATGCCTACAGCAACTCACGGGGTGTGAAATGAGAAAATCCCACAAATTATCCATTATCTCCGCCGGGCTGACAATCAGTGCGAAACCCAAACATTTATAACACGAATCAACATGGATAAGGATGATCAAATATGGCTGACAAATTAAGAATTGGGTCAAACTGGCATCCTCTCAAACGTCGTTTTTGATTGAATGCCATACAGGAAGTCCTCTTCCCATTTGTTATTTATGGCTCTTTTTCTTTTCAGAAAAATAGAAATTCCCCGTGCACAATTGAAATCAAAATTTCTTCTTTTTTAATGAACTGGTCCTGAACATAATAAAAAATTGTAATCAATAGAGAACACCCAATGTACTTGTTTTTGAAGGAGCGCGGTCCTAATATCTGTAGCAAATCGAGAATCCCCATTGATGCACTATGGAGCATGAATAGAGGGCAGCATCTTCTAGTGCGAAATCCCCATAGAGTGACAAATATGTCGGGTGTATTGTAAAGATGCTTCTGTTCTCAAGAGAAGGCGCATCCATTCCTTTCTTTCAATGTAAGCCATTAAACTGAGATGGTGGGAAATGGGGAAACTAAACATCCCGCGCATCCTTGTGCAGGAACCTGGTGCCAATTTTACACTTTGGTGTGATGAGTTTGCACAAAGGTAACATTGCAGTACACAGAATTTGTATCATTTTGGAAACGAAGAGAACAGAGGAGAGAACGAAAGAATTTCACGCTGTGCTTTTGATGCGCTATTGTTAAACTTCTGATATGAATTGCGTGTACTGTAAAGGGCCACCGATATAAGATGAGATATATGAGGTAGGGAAGGGTTTAATCCTGACACGCTCATGGACGGTAATAAATTGTTGAATCTGCTGGTCAATTTGCACATTTTACGACAAATTTATGTTCACGTAGTACTACAACTGTTGTAAATAACACATCAATAGAGCAACAAGAAAGTATCATGGTATTCATGTGTTTTTGCATTTCGTCAATTTCGTCAATCATGTACTCAGTGTGGTTGCAGGTTTAAAATTGTCAATTTGGGAAGAAAGGAGCTATTGTTCACTCTACCCAATAACACACTACCATTTTCCTAAACCCATTCTCTCCTTGTCACTCTTACAATAAACACATTTCACGCATTCACAGTCGAACACCATTCTATATTTAGAGAAACTTGAAGAAATGGTTTCAAGTGACCTTTGTGCACCATCTAAACCATGGTATGCTACCAATTCAGTCAACACCTAAGCGCCATGTCCATCTCCAATTATGCGTGTACACTTTATATGTTATCATTGTACAGATCATTACTGTTAAAAGTTTACTGCCCCGCAATAATTGAATTTCATGCTGAGCTTATTCAATTCAATTGTTACGAGCGCTAAACTTTTGATAGTAATTTCGTAATCTGTAAATTTGTCCTTACATGTCACAGAATTCAATATGGTTATCGGCTCATACCTTACAGGCGTTTTAGGGCGTGTATGGGACGATAGGAAACAAGGGCTACGAACATTACGAACTGACAGATTGGCTCAGATCAAGAAATCATCAATAGCCCTTATCAAAAGTTTAAAGTTCCCCAACCATTAGCTTAGCATTAGCTCAGTATGATATTCAATTGTTGCGGGGCCTAAAACTTTTGATAGTGATTTCATGATTGGTTATGACTTGTACAGAGTTATGACTGTTTATCTTTGATTATTTATCTGACGAGATTAAACGTTTCCGGCTCATTACTCTCCACGGGTAATAAAATATTAATCCGCGAGGTGTGTGGTCCAATTATCCCTCCGCTGCCCTAATGACCACACGTCGGATTTCGCACTTCAAGATGCCGCCCTCTGTGCACGCTCCATAGGACATCAATGGGGATTCTCGATTTGCGACAGATATTTGGACCGCGCTCCTTCAAAAACAAATACATTGGGTGTTCTCTATTGAAAAAGTTTTATACAATATTGATGTTTGTTTACGAAACTGATTCGTAAACAAGATGTGATCATGAGTGTAATGATACCAAAAAAAGGCATTAACATTTGAAAACCTACACATTTTTATCTACTTGTTAATCATTTATGAAGATAACTCATAATATGTTTCAAGTCTGTGCACAGTCATTCATAGTCAAGAGATTAACATGCACGATAAAACAGTTCACTGCTGTACACTTTATTACAGAAACACAAATCAGCCTTCAGGTGAAATAGCTTTTATGTACATTTATTATGACAACTGACTGGCTGGTTTTAGTATCACGTCATTCATTTTTGTCTCAAATTACATTTCTTATGAGCTATTTTATCTGAATTTACCCAGTAACCCGTTAAATCTTTCACGCAAACAGGTAATTTACAGCTTCGTGCAAAAACTACACAATATCAGGAAGATCAAAGTTGCAATTAAAGGTAAAACAGCAAAGCTGAGTTCCACAATTGTAATATTCCTTGTGATCAAATTGCTTTGAATGGAAAAGATTTGAAAAGGAATGCCTACAATGCATTGCCTTTATTATACCCACACATTTGCAGTTATTTGTGATTTAGTTCTCGTCCTAATCTAGTAATGTTAATAAAAAATGTTAGTAGATCTATTAGAAATGGCTACAATAATATCACTCTCGAAGCATAAAATGCCAACTTACTATCAATTTTCTATACAGTTAGGCACACTAGCTCCAAGTGAATTTTTATTGACGCAAACAAAGACTTCCACTCTTCTCCAACTGACATAGAAAACGTGGAAAGTTGTAAGAGACACAATTGGAAGAGATATTTTACGTTTTGAAGGACATGCAAAATGTACGCTCTTTACTTCTTCTGACCAGCTCCCGAAACTCTCATTTTTGATATGTACAAGACGAAAGGGAGAGCAGAAAGAATTCTATGCTGTACGTTTGATGTGCTAATGTTCCAATACTATTGTTCCTCAAACTTCTTTTGTTAAGCTAATCCAAAAGATAATGATGCAATGTGATGAAGGTCAATGTTTTCTCTTTTCAACACTCACTAATTGAGTCACAGGTTCTTTAAATTCCATTACTTATTCAGAACAACTTAAATATATCTTCTTCAGTAGTTCAAGGGTTTTCTCTATTTAATTATATTATACAAGAAGGAATAAAAGGGAATTAGAGAAGTTGTTAACTTTATTAGATTCTGCAGTGGAATAACTTAAGATGCCCGTTGTTAGCCTGACTCAGATTCTTTCGCTGAAAGATAGATGAAATTCCCCTTGTGTGGTTAAAATTTTATTTCACTTGACTATATTGTAAGCTACCACTAAGTGAGCCCTGTAGTGTAGTGGTAGGTATCTCGTACTGCTGTGAGGGTTTGATTTCCTTACAGACTCGACGTTGGGCAGTGTCTCAGTAAAATACAGCCTCACCAGACAAAAGGATTATATTGAAGGACAAATGAGTCCCACATGAGATTTTACATTCCCCCTTATCTCATTAATTAGAGGTGATGGTTCGCTGGAGGGATAGAGAGGTTGGTTGAGTTCTCGGGTGAGGTTGTAATCCGCAATTGATGAGCAATGAGGTCGATATCTGCGGTGTATCAAGTGGCGTTACCTGAATTAAGGAAACTAATAGTTCTCCAAAATGAGTAAACAAATAATACCCCTGGTTATTTTCTGTCGGGTACTCTCAGGACTGTATCAGAGGAAAAGCTATACTAATGTAATTTTACATTGTAATCACAGATTTTAACTATAAATCCCTACAATTATTTCGCGACTGATTCTAAGAAAGTACCGCGGCAGTTGAAAAAACAACAAGGAATGAAAGCTTGCCGAAATTTCAGCTCCATACAAAAATAAAGCATTTCAATCTGTGCCTTGGGCCACATTTTAACTTCTGTTAGGTTGTCAAAACAATAAATTTCACGTGATTTATTATTTCAATTCCTGCCACCTTGATTTGACGTTTGATTATTTAAGCATAAACAAATTTGAGTAAATCTCATAAAATATGTTGTCTTAGCCTGAAAGTATTTGTACTGTATTTGTGTGTTGAGTAAATAACGGCATTAATTTGTGGGAAATAGATATATACTTTAGGTGGAAATACATGGATAATATTATACCATGTAAGGTGTCCAAATTCCTACGAATTTTGGAACAATAACACATCAAAATCATAACTTGGAATTTTTTATTTCCTCTTTTGTTCTACACATTTCAAAATTGATAGGAATTTCATAATTTGAAGGAATATTTTTTTTATAAATTGTAATGATTGGATAAATCATTTATAATAATTAGTAACCTCGTTGTCTTAATATAATCTCACGCCATGGTGCCAACTAGTGGCTGGCAGAAATGACGTCATAATGCGTAGTGATGTTGTATACAGCCTCCAAATTGCACAAAAGCAGGCATGCGTGTGCTGCATCTCAGAAGGAATTCAGGCATTGAAGGGTAAACATCTCACGTAACTCGCATTCTAGTTGCCTCAGGTAAATATATTTAAAAATTATCAGTTAAACTAGAAGCAGATAAAATATCACACGAGAGTAATTATGATCATCTTAGTAGATAAAATCAGTACATGTACACAAAATAACTGAAATCTCATCATAAGCTAGAAGAGTGCAAGGCCGACAGTATAAACATTAAGCTCATAGTCTTTGAATACCTGCAGAATGACTGTCTACAATTAACTAATACATGTATCTCTTTTCATCAGGGTTTCTAGGTTATAGTTTCCAATTTCTGCTGTAATTCGTGTATCTGTGACAAAGCTATACATCAGAATAAAGAATACAAGCGATCACATCAACACATCACTGATTTGCTTCTACTTCTTGCTTAGTGCACCGGTTGCACCAAGCGTCCGCCGTATCACACAATATAATAGAGAGAGAGGAGCAAACGTGCACCGGTTCGGAACAAATACGACAAAATTATAGGGTGTATTTATCTATATTACCAAACATGCCTTTTGATCATTATTTTGAATGCACTTAAAGCCTAAATTTAGATGTTACACCGCCAACGTTAACCAAACTTGTCACGTTTTAGCCTGCAGCCTTTAAGTCAACGCTAGCTTTACAGCATACATGACGACAAATTAAGAGGGAGTTCAAATGACCATTCCGCAAAATGTCAACAATTTAATGCAAACATTTGTCCCAATAACCACAGACATGTCAGCAGATTTGGCACAAAATCTTGTTATGCCAGAAATTACATTAACACTACACAAAAATAGTATCAGTTGGTCACAAAAGGGTATATAAAAGAACTCCCACAAGGTACTATGTTAAAGGTTCTGATAAGATTTCTGTGCTTTTTCTTAGCTACGGTCGTAGCGATATAATGTTATTTTAGGCACCTCTATCGAAATAGATCTGTAGGTATAAATGTTTAGGTTTGATGTAGAGTTTATCCAAAATGGCGGCATACCCACACATCCTTATATCCTGAAGGCCAGAAATGATTGATCTTTGTTTAAAAATATGTTGTGTTATGAAGGTTTCGCTAACATTACTCTACCAACGCAATTTATTTTCTTCAATGGTCCGGTTTGGTTATTTCTCTTGAACAATACAAGACACAAATTTTCTTCATTTTTGTATGATGCGTTCCTGTAACTCTCACTTCTGTATATATCTACCAAGTAGAAATTGCTCGTATCTTTGACACAAGGAGAATATAATGTTGGTCATAGGTAGGCTGTATCTACCAATTTTGTTTTAGGACCAGAGAAATATAAAATTATGAAAGGTTCTCAAGTTAATTTCGCACTCTACATCTTTCCTGTATAAGCTGGGTACACAAGCTCCGAGTGAATTTGTTGTTGCGTTACAAAACACCCTGTATATTTGTCACTCTATGTGGATTTCGCACTAGAAGATGCCGTCCTCTATGCATTTTCCATAGGCCATCAGTGGGGATTCTCGATTTGCGACAGATATTAAGACCACGCTCCTTCAAAAACAAATACACTGGGTGTTCTCTATTGGATGCGAACAAAAATTTCCATTGTTGCCAACTGATATAAAATAGCTTAATGTTAATCTCTATGAAATTGATCATTATATCTGTTTGATGAAGGTGGAATATTAGATTGTAATAAAAACTCCTTTTGCCATTTTGTTGCGTTAACTTTCGTAACTTTCCGCTGTTTTATGCCGGATAGGGTGATTATGAGGCAATAGAATGAATTCCGTGCTCGTTGAATTACACATTATGGCTAATGACACAGGTATTTCACTGCATAGGGAATAGCGAAGAGATAATAATGTTATTTATTGCAATTATATGGATCTTTTGAAAGTTTCCTGGTCTTAAGTAAAATAAAAAGACGTTAATTAAAATGTAGAAACATTTGTCAGTCTGATTTAGGTGATAGGAAAATCCTGATTCTTTAAATCACCCTGAAAGAACCACACTGTCCCCAGCATTAGGAACAACTAAATTAAGTCAAGGTCATTCCTACTAATTAATCCTTTGCAATTACTAACAAACTGTCCAAGGATCAAAAGCTTTGTCACGTTTTGGTAAGATCCTATCTTGCCGATTTTTTTGTCAGAGAATCAAAGGGCTGGTTAAGGCTCTTCATTCTGAGAACAATAGACGCTTTTATTTGAGTCAAGGACACAGCATGGAATTTAATTGACGCAAAATAAAATTCATTTTTTGAGCTGGTATGTAAATAAAATTTTTAGTTGTCCCATTACGCTCAAAGGGTGGAATTCGTATTATTTTGCAACAATAGCATATCAATAGCATAACGTGAAATTCTTTTGTTCTGTGACATCCCATTTACCCTTAATCCAGATGCATCTACTCCTATGACATAAGCCCTATCCTATCCCTCAACACATTAGTTAACAATGCACTATCACTCAGTGTTCTATATAAAACCTAAGCAGACTTGGCACAAGTACTGCAGACATCATTCAGC
>JBCAUI010009581.1:0-10040 GCA_038406195.1 Haplosyllis anthogorgicola | reverse complement strand
AGGAATTTTATAAATAAAAATGACGTCTTTATGACGTAGGGAATGACGTCCATAGCAACCGTCGTGAAGGTAGCATTAACTCTCCGTGTAACCCTTTAATAATACCTGTGCATGGGATCTTCAGAATAAAGGCCTGGAAAAGGCTTGGTTACCTGGAAGATTCAGAGAAGTTATTGGCCTTTGTGAAGTATTATTTGCAAGTTACTTATGTAAAAAATAGGCCTGGATGATAATTTGTACTTTCTGATGTTACAGACAAAAAGAGCCCAAGAACCAAGCTGTACAACGGTGTCAACACATCTGTGTACAAAGTGGTTGAAACTTGACTCAAAAAGCACGACCTAGAAGAGTATCCTGGTTACCATCTTGTCTTTCTTTGTTAACTAAATAATTACTTTTCTTATTGTGTAATTTATGAGTTGAACCAGATCCAAGTAAGGTGGGTGTAACTAGTAACATATTATATAACCAGTGAGAGGCCAGACTTAGAATACCTGAATTCTAACTGTATGTAAACAAATTGCATCTCTCTGTCAGAGCCATCAATTCCCAGTGACTGACTTCGTTGGAAGAGATCCCAGAATTCTTCCACATTACATAATAGGGTAAGGATTGTAAAAAAAGCCAATTATTATTGTTACAACTGTGTTGTGGAATGCAGTTGTGTGAAGCGATGCTGCACATGCAAACAGGATTCCTTTTGCAGTTACCGAGACATTGCGAACCCGTTTGCTACTAATACAATGCTGAGGGAGAAAATGCATATACAGTAGAACGATCTTCACTCCATTTTATGAGATCCACTGGTCAAACTATATAAAAGTGATAAATACAAGGTGTTGATATCCTGTTGTTTACCAGTAAACATTTGTGTATAGGTGGTCTGCAGAAATAAAGTGCAGAAGGTAAGGTAGAACCCTGCACGAAAGCTGCATCTGTGTGTGATAGGCAGTTAGGAACTCCGTGCCTTTTACTGTTTACACTGATGATGTCTGGAACACTTTGCTTCAACTTCATCTTGTGTTCGGTGCTTTCAGAAAGAAGATGAGCAGTGCTGTGGAAGAGGCCTTTCCCTAGCTGGGCTTGATAACAAAGGGTGCAGTGATATTGATTCACAGCATTTGTTTTATTAATAATTTTTCATCAAAATCACAAACAAATTTCAGCGTTGATAATTTTCTTTCTTTCTATGTTCTCTGAAGGGGTGTCGTTGATTTGCATTTACATAAATGGAGATAATGATATGCTGCATTTTGGTAATGTTGTTTATTATTATAAATCTAACAAGCAGTAGTTACCGCCGTAACTGGGGTAACGTGGTGGCAACTCACAACACAAAGAAGATCTATCAAAAATATCTGAAATTCTAAAGGTTTATCAGATAAATTGGAGGACACAAAAAGCACCAGGAGCACTGAGGAGGTAGATACATCAAACCTACTGCAGTGTGATGGCTAGTGTTAAGGGTGGTGTAGTTCCCAAGATTTTGCAGTTATAAACGTTTTATCAGTTTGAGTTCACAGATTATTTTCTCATGTTCTGTAATTATCGGATTTTGTCATCAGTATCCATATCCTTATTACTGCATGTTATTTTACGTGTATGATGCACCCTTTGTTACATTTTTGGTGTGAGAATCTAGCACGGGTCCCAATTACAATTAGATACACGAGTATATTGAGTACGTTCATCACAGGAAACAAAGACTGGGCATACTGCTGATATTGATTATTTCAAGGGCAGAGTAATTTTTGTTGGAGAAATTTGTCGGCCGAACCGCCTAGTGTATGACGTAAGGGTAGAAACTGTAACTGCAACTTAAACGTTAACTCATGGACCCTTCCGCCTTGAGAGCGGAAGTCTCCTCCGTTGTTGCTTCAAGCATTCCGTAGTGCCTTTTCTTCACATAGACAACATGTACCTAACGCTTTAAAGTTTATCAACACAGACGAGACAGTTTGAAAATCAAGATCAAGTAAAAACATTCTGTGTTCTGTAAAGTTGCAGGACTGGAGCTGTATTTTGAAAGAGAATATCAACGTAAACTTTGAAGAGTCGTAACATCATATGATAATGCAAATATTCCAAATACCGTACCATACATCTTCATATAATATAGCTTTGAACATGTGGAAATAGTGAAAGAAAAGTAAAACGTTGCAACTTCATTTTGTAAGCGTAACGGTGCATGCACATGCTTTGAGAAAAACTTAGGCGAAGACCAATTGTTACCCTAACTTTCATAAGGAATAGCCAGTCACTTTCTTTGAGTACGAGCTGTTGCAGCATGAAAACCGTGGCTTGAAAGACTTCCACCTCAAACGAAATGCGTAACGCTAAGTTAATTGCTTAAAGAAATGTGTAAACATTAAAAAATTGAAATTTCTTTGAAATAACATGCCTGATTTGAAATCAGATTTTCATCTACTAACCACAGCTGGTACCAATAGATGTTTGATTCATTCACCTTGATATTTTTATTCAGTCAGAGGAACAGTTGAGAAAGTAATGTTTTTACGCTCATTACATGATAGAAGGTGGGTAGCAACTGACACGTTCTTCGTAAGCAAAAAACAAATTGCCTCGGTTGCATTTGCAGAAAAAGGAAGACTGTTTCGGCTGATTATAAAAAAGCTAACGTGTTCAATACTAATTAGATGTGCCAGAGGACATGCTTCAATGTTCAAGTAGTTCAGAGCAACTTTCAGAGATTGTTTTCATCCATCAGGAGAATTTTTATATGACAAAGGTCCTTTGTAAAAGTTTGGGGATTGTTTGAATTCCGGTTATCGTAGTCGTGCATGGATCAGTGCATTTGGGTCCTTGCAGTCCTGCAGAGTTTAATGCAATCTGAAGAGACTTCAGTGAGTACAACTTTGCACCGAGAATAAAGAGATCAGGACGATCAAGGCGGATCCCTTGGGAAGTCTTCACCTATGACCTAAACCCACGCGTGCGTTTATCTTACGCCGTTCTCTTGATCCCTTCCTGATCGTGCGCAATCTTACACACAGCTGAGTACTAAGGTGGAACAGTTAATTAAACTCAGGAAAGTTTAAAGGTTGACCCATCCTGATGTAACTTTGTCTGTTCGCATGAGTTATCACTCTTCATCTTCTTTGCGCTCCTTTTTGGTGAAGATATTCACCTTCGTTGGGAAGTTTTGCCAGTCTGTTTTGCCCCCCTCGTCCTAGATCTACACTGACAGATATTCAACGGGTTGCTTCATAAGTCATCAAATTGAGAAATAAAATACGATTAAAGGAGAGCAACCAATTGAAGGGGCAGTATTGTGCTGTGTCCGTCATGTTTTAGCTACCTATGAGTTTTTTTATATTATTTTTTGTTTTTACATTTAATTCTTGATCTCAATTTACAACTTCCCAATTACGGAACGAGGAAGGAAAATTATTTTTTCTCCCAATAATTTGTTGAATATTAATATTATAGTTTCCAGATGTACTGATCCATCCAGACGTTTATGTTTGGTGAGGTGTGCAGGACTCGTTCTCTAACTGGAATTGATGTGAAGTGTAATTACTAAGTTAGGATCTTGTACCGTCAGATCAAAGACGTTTTGGTTGACTGCAGAATAAACGTTAGTGAACAACTGCAGATCCAGCACGCACAAGCACCAGATGATATTCCAGATACATGGAGAAAAAATGCGTGGGTCTGCGAGTGCATGTACGTTGCTGGTGAACCTCGTAATACGATGGCCCTGGACCTTATCATTACTCCTCTCACACGTTTTGCGCACTTTACCTGTGATTTTGTTAAGTACAGTCTTGTCAAATTGTTGTTTGTAAAACATACTTCGTCTTCGTGAATAAAAACAGAACCCATTACTCCTGTTCACAAATTGCAATACTCCCAAAAAGTTGTTATTTAGGGCTAAAATTGTAATCACATTCGTAAAAATTATCATATCTCAAATGTTGTTTCCGAAATCGTTGGACGTTTGAGTTTTCCCTACATCAGATAAGTTTTTTTTGGAAATGATTGGAATGGAGAGAGTGGATATTCTTTTGTCGCACACAAGCAAGCGTTAAAAACAAGGGTACTGTACATTGATAACATATAAGCCATCTAAATTGATCTCCATGTTTTATAATCCGCTCCCTACGGTTTGTGATTTAGCAAAATCTTTGACTTGCTTGATCATATATTGACCAGATTTTCTTTTGTATACGCCTGGTCAAATGGTCAAACGGTCACTTCATATGAAGTGGATGTTTTGGAGCGTGCAGGTATTCAAAAAGCGATACACAAAGCCTTGTGAAGTGTTTGTTACTGAGAGCTCAAGTACATGCAAAGTGTACTGGCTATTAAGGCAATTATGTTCTAATAAAGGATTGTTTATAATTCGGAAGGGCTTAGCAATAATTTCAAGGTCAAAATACATACGGTACCATGTGTTTTAAGGCCACCAGGTCTTCCCAAAGTGAAAAGATTTAGGTTTCAAATACAACCCCCAAGGTAAACTTTTACGGGTTAGAGCGAAAATCGAGCGCTAATGAAGTTCACAAAACAAAGAGTCTGAAACATTCGTACAGAAATACCTCCTGCGGTTTATTTACAAACACTCTGCTGCCCCGGCAGGTCAGAAATCGTTTGAACACTTGGTACGATATGGTATCTCAATCATCAGCTGATGAGAGTTCTGATCGATATCGATAGGGGTGAAGTGACCCTTGCTGGTCAAACTAATTTCTCCTCGAAGTCATTTACTCACCACATTCAGGAAACGTACCTCAGGACTTTGTAACGCATATTCTTGTGGAACACAAAGTTTTACATGTATCTGTACGTTTTAGACAATTATTGGATGGGGCAGAAAAACAAGTAATTGCATTTTGTACATCTGTCGGTTGTGCTGCAGAGTGTTATACATTGTTTGGAGCACCCCGTAAGTAATCGAAAACTTTACGGTGGACCAGAAAGAATTGGTGAGTCTCGAAAACTGACCACCACAGGGCTGTGTTCAATCACAACCACTCATAGTTCACTCAACAGTCATCAATAGTTCACCGATCTCGTAGCATAGATACCAACGTGGCACTGTATCATCCGGACCTTCGCATCTGGAGGTTGGACCTCTCATCTCTAACCCTGCAGGGAATCTGGCATTCATTCCCTCAAATCCCGCGTATCTCTTGCGCGCCAACTAGATGGTTCTTTACTGATAGTTTGGGGTATAAATACCAACAACAAACAAATATTTACAATTTAAGGGGGGAATACATTCAATACATTCGGCAATACTCGAGAATTGTTTGGCATTGCCAATGTGAAAATACACGAATGCCTCATATGGATAACAGCATATTCTTTCGCATTTCATTATCGTGTGATGTTTGAAGCAGCGATGGCCTTCCTGGTTGTGTGTCACATTTCTGCAACAAGTTTATCTTATATATTGATGGACAATATCGATTGCGTAAATATGTTTCTGTATTGATTTATTTGAAGCGAACATCCATCAATGGTAGAAATCGAATTCCCGATTCCCGATTTTTGTAGTTTTTTTAGCGTGAAATTATTGTACTTGAGTCCATAGTGAGAGATGATCGACAAAAGTTTCAAAATGAAAAATGAGGCTAATTTTCCGCCAGGAATCAATATAGATAAGATGTATTACCTGTTGATGGGCAAAATACCTGTGAACAAATTACGATCATTATCCTGAGGTCGATTTCTACCTCTGATTAACAGGAGTCTATTTCTTTTCGGTTAGAAAATACGGGTTAAAGCAGTTGTTTTAAGCGCTGCAAATAGTCGCATTCAGGCTAAAATTTTTCGTTAATCTCACAAGGAAACTTTCCCTGCAAAGTCAGTGATTAAGTTGTAACAGAAACAAAAAAACTGACCTTTGTGAATACTTACCGCATTCCCAATCATCAAATTCCGTCATTTGGGAAAATAACTTTTGTGAAATGTATTGCACTCAAAATCTTTGGGTGGTGTGGGGGGAGGTGTTCACGTTAGTTCGTCCAGGTAATACAAATTACTTGAGAAGAAATTCGTTTGTCCAAGGGTCACTTTCCCCTATCGGCATCGATCAGAACTCTGATTAGGTGATGATTGAAATACCATATTGTACCAAGTGTTCAAACCATCTCTGACCTGCTGGGACGCACAGTGTGTGTTTGTAAATAAACTGCAGGAGGTATTTCTGTATTATCTGTCTAGAATTATTAGTTTTGATAAAGATAAGGTGATACGACATGAAAGCAAACTGGGAACCGAGGTGACTGAGGAGAAGTATTGTTTTCTATGATTGATAAATATCTGTGTATTATAAATATTGTTTTGTTGTAACCCCCCACTTAGGTCCTCACAGCTGTGCGAATTGGGAGGATGTTGTGGTCCTGTAAGGTTTCGAAAGTACTTACTTAGGTCGTTAGGAAGTTTACCGCATTGCCACGGTTGGCAAATATATCGGGAGATAAAATGCAATGAAATAAATTTGATTGCACAAGAAAATGCCTTTTCTTTGGGAGGATGTGGTGGGATTGAGAATGGCCATTTGACCAGAAGGCATGGACAAATATAAACATGCATTTAAACAATCAGAAGTGCATGGTCAATGTATCTGATTCTACTGATCCAAGTTTTCTACGCCTTTTACCAAATTAAATCACTGCAAAGTATCGGGGTCAAGACATTTCTTGAATGTAGTATACTTTGTAGTAAACAATGACCCAGAATCACTCAAGTGATTTAACTTGATATTTACCGTTCGTCAATTGACTCGACAGAATCAGAAGTGACAAATATTGCACATGTATTTCGGTTGCAAAATTAGGGCTAGTGTTAAGTAATTATTTGCGAAATTACCTTTAGTATTGTCCAGTTTTCTGGCATCTTCGTTTCCGTTCCGCACAAGAGTACACGAAAGGAGCAAACAGTGTTGAGTTGGATCTGTCCAGTCGTTCTTCGTAGTCTGGAAAGAACTGATGAAAACCAGTGGAGTGCATGTCGGGTGTGTTTGGATACAAAGAGCTTTTAGCGTAAAATAACAAAGGGATTGAAAACTTTGGATACCTGCCGCTTGTTAGGAACCTGTTGCTCTCATGTCTGTACAATATCTGACCTCAGATGCAAAGTTTAACCAGATATGAGGACAAGCATAGTGATTTTCGCCAACAAACGAAGCAAAAGTGAACGAAATCAGTATTACCTTTCTAGTTAGCATTAGTTGTTTTAAAGAGGGTGTACATTATATGTTTGATATTGTTCCACTTTTTCCGTTACCCTGTTTGACAATATTTGTTAACAAAATTCACCGATTCACTTATGTAAGTCAAGCAACGCCAGACTGCCAGATGAATTATACGTCAGAAACAACTTTGAAATAGATGTATGCGCTGTGAACAGATGTTCATTAAAGCCGAGATTTGTATGTTCGAACATAGTTGTGCAGTCATCTTTGATACTTGTGATGTCTTTGATCTCTGCATCCCATCCAGAAGTTACAACTACTTCTCCTTCATCTTTAATAAGTGAAGCAAGAGTTTACAAATCATTTCTCTCAGTTTTAATAAGAATAGAAACCCAAGGAGGAGGATGGATATGAGGTCATGTTCGTTCTATGTTTGCAAATTTATTTATGAATATGTACAGATACAGTAAGATTGATATGTATAGAAAAAAGTTACTGTTCTGCCCCAGATTTAAAGATGAACAAACGCCTTTCAGGGGGATGTTCTTACAAGGAAAATGCAGTGGAAGGCATAAGGACCAAATTAAGTTTATGGAATAAACTACATTTGTACCAAAGGCTTATATTATATATTTCGTTAGAATGGCAGAAATCTTAGACGTATGCAGTTACTTCTGTTCATTTTGACTCACCAGTTCCACAACAGATGGTAAAATGTCATAGGGGATCTTGTTTCCTTCTGGATTGGAGGGGAGTCAAGGGCAGGGAATCAATAAAAACTTTGCTAAATATATCCCCAGAAGAAGGTGACTCACTAGCAGACCATTGTAAAGTTTCACCAGTAAGCCACCAGTGTCTTGTAGATCAAGTCATTTTAAGCCAACCTTGGATCCCCCATCTGTGAGTCCGCAGATTCCCAGGGAGGGCAACGAGGGAGATGTCTGAGGGAATAAAGAAATTGTTGAGTAACAGGTAATTTTGAGAACATGCTAGTATTTTCCAGGAGGAATGTCTCTGAAACCAGTGTGTGTGTGCATGATTCCTTTAAGGTCAAATATTCCTTCTGAGTGAAATGAATAGCATTCATCAGTAAGGCCCATGAAGGTCCCAGATACATAGAGATGATCTCACTAAGGGATCCAGTGCCTTGGTACGCATCTGAAAGTTCATACGTCTGGATTTAGTAGCAGATGTCTTCTTATGTAAGAAGGCAATCAAGTTCTCCCCAGGTTTGCTCTAATGAGCATAAAAACATTATTTTCAAGCTCATTGTAGGCAGAAGAAAAAACATTTACCTGCAGAAAGTGTAAACATTTAAATGGTAGCATAAAGTCTTTGAAGCAGGCTGCAGGTGAAGTCTTTGCACCATATCTTTTCAGAAGGTAAACTAATGTACAAAATGAGAACTGTTTCCTAAATTCTTGTAGATTGTTGCTCTGGTTAATTTAGTTAAAACTTTTTATGGCTGTTATTTTTCCATTTAAGAATTACCTATACTGTCTTCTGCCAATTGATATTTGTTCATTCTCGCGTATCAAATCCTTGGCCAAGAATTAATGATATTGTCTGAGAGAAACTAGCTTAATGTTGTTTCATACCTACTCTGTGCACAACTAAAATGCTCTTATATTCAGAACAACTGCAACTTGTGTACATCTGCTAGGTCTGGATCTGGAACCATCTGATCACTGAGAATCTGTGTCAAGTTTCACTGACTGAAAGCTCGGGAGTTGTGCCTGATATTTCTTGGATTTGTTTGTACCTTTTGTCTGGCAACTTCAGGAAGTAAGAATCGAATGTGAGAGAATCTGTTTTATCTGTTGAGAGCTGATTACAACGATGTTTACACGGATAAATCTTGTTTGTGAGTGTGTTACCTGGGCCGAACCTGTGGAGGAAGAGTTCGGTATCTTAGTGCGTTGTCATTCAGTGGTTCTGTTCTCTTGCTCTTCAGTTCAACACGTGTTGTCTTCCTTCCGTAGCGGAGCTCCTTTTACTGTGTTAAACTTTTGTTCCTGATGATATTTTAAAATTAAATTTGAAAATTGAAAAGGGAAAATTACAAATTCGGTAGACACCGATGGGATCGCAAATATCTACGATCCCGAAAAATGTCCAATCTTGGTATACCCCTGTACTGTATACCCATACTGTATTATGGGCAAGATAGTTCTAAAATTTTGCATCATTTCATAAAGAGTAAAATTCAGAATGATAAAATGCAATGCAATGCATTATTTCAAATTATGTTATGAGTGGACTTCTAGCACTTCTGAACTTTCTCAATGTCATATTGTTCCATGCACAATTGTTTCGCACAGGCCACGATCAATCGAAATTAATGTGATTTCGTCGTTATTTGATCATATCAACCTCTGTTGAGCGATCGACTGATCCTACAAACAGGAAGAGTAATAGTGATCGATCGGTTTGATACAAACAAATGGTAATAAGAAGCCATTTATGTCAGATCAGTAACCTCGTAGTGTTATGTAAACCCTTTGACGAAAATACGAACTAGACAATCCAGTAGGTTGCAAAGCCGTTGCATTGCCCCCAAATGCAACCAAAACCCATTAAAAATGATAAAAGTAAACAGGAATCAACAATTTTTTTTAGTTTAGCTTTCAGAGTGGATTTAAAGTGACAAAATTTACTTACATATCCCATTCAAAGTAATTATTTTTGCACAATTAGGTCACAAAGTCAGCTTAAAGTGACGATTTCCTTAGATATGCCACTTAAAGTAACGTTTTTTGGCTGATTAGGTCTTAAAGCTGATTTAAAGTGATGATTTCCTTAGATATGCCATTTAAAGTAACATTTTTTGGCTGATTAGGTCTTAAAGTGGATTTAAAGTGATGATTTACTTAGA
>JBCAUI010009570.1:0-10041 GCA_038406195.1 Haplosyllis anthogorgicola | reverse complement strand
TCCCGCTTATATCGATACAATCTCTTGCAGCCAGACAAATTAAAATATGTAGATATTTGTTCTGCTTATATCGATATTCCGCTTATATCGATGCCATTTTTCCGCACCAAAAATATCGATATATCCGGGGACGAGTGTATACCAAGATCAAGTGTCTATTTTGCTCCTTTCGAGTGTTGATAACGTCAACTATATCATAAACTGTTGCATTTATAATTTCTCACAAGTGTGCACATTCAGCACAAATATTTCAGGGACAAGAAGTATGACTTCTTACATCACACAAAATCGAAATTATTGAGCTTTTTGTGATTCAGGGTGGTGTAGTTATTGTTGATTGAAGTTCGAAGAGGACGAACTGAATGTCCGATTTTCCGTGCTTTTTTGCCGTCCCAGAAACTAAACCTTGATATAGTGGGGATAAGACGGCATCACATTCAAGTCAAAACTGAACACAAGTTACTGAAAACAATCATTTATTTCATACAAAATCGGCCAGGTTCTTAGATGCTGTTAAAGAAAAAAATTCGCTTAACTTCTGTTTCATACATGCAAAGTAACAAAATGCCATATAAAATATTTTGGCTTTCTTACGAGGCAGAAACAATAACTAAATCGTTCATGAAAGAAACCCGAACATCAGTGTTGCCAATAAACGGAAAATTTCGTAATTCTGCATCCTGTGCAGAATGGCACTGTTACAATAAATGGGATAAATTTCCACCTGACATCACATTATCTTGTGCCCTCTACTTTGCAATTTCTACGTAAGATTCTAACATTGGCAACACTGTCGTTAATTAACTTATTTATTTGGTAACACTATTCGCTAGTAACAGTAAAAGAACCAAAGCCTTATGTATCTGAAAGCTAATAAAATATCACAATTGCAAAGGAATACCATTCAAGCCATACGTGAGCATTTTTGCGCCTCTGGGAAATAGAAACAAAAACATGTGCCCCGAAAAGTTACAAAACATTCGATTAGTGTTTTCCACAGAATGGTCTACCCACAATAGGAAGGAATTTTACAATACATTAACGTTACGGTTTGTTATCCGTAAATTAATTGGTAGGTACAAGAATATTAAAGTTACATTCTTGAATAGGGGATTTACAACACAAATATAACTGGTGTACTATTCAACCTTCATGCTGCTCATTTTATCAGTCCATATCTAAATGTATACAAATACGGTGTATCGCAATTGTGCTCACTTTCAAATAGCTTAGGTATTGTATCATTAAATGCATGTTTGAAAGAGTGTAGATCGGACATAAGTACATCCACGTTAAATCTGCGCTGTAAATATACGAACCGAAGACTGGTCATAAATTTAAGGGCAGTATTCTTACAGTACAAATTTATACAACATTTATCACTTAAGTGTTATTCAATACAAAAAAGCACCAATTAACTCTTTGTGTTATTAATGTTAACACATATGTACGATACAATTCAAGTACAATACAAATTATGGGTATCCTACCTTCTTAAAGGTGAAATTTGTTTCCTTACAACATGGTACAGTATTTGGCATTAGTTGTTCTTCTTTACAATGTCTCAAGAAATGTGAATGTAGCTTATCAGCACGTTTTCATAACCCTTAGAACTTCGGCAGTTACATTCTAACGCCACTTCATTAGTGTTAGCCTGATCGGCCTGCACTTCACCAACTCCTAAACTGTCAAGCCTTAGGGTTATGAACACGTGCTCTATGTGTTTAGTACAACATACTCACTGGATAGATTTATGACATTCTGCACAGTAAGCTATGTGATGTGTATTTGCTGGGACAATACAACATATTCTGACATTTCTTCTCGCTCTTTATTTTATGATTACCAAACAGCTTGAAAGATACTGTTGTACATCAGACAACCAATACTAATGTACACTTATTCGTTATGCACACCAGTACCAATACATGTACAAACTCGAATTCCTGTTTGCGTAAGATTAACTATGGGTCACTTAATGCTGCAAATATCATAGATGCAACACTCAAATACAATGTAAAGGCGATTACTTTTTCAATACCAAAGCGATACATCTTAAAAGATACAAAACATTGCACATGGCAGCGTTCGGACTAGTCTGAAACACGATACGGTGAGACACTGTTATGTCAGATTATAAAATCTATCACTCAACAACACCAGAATTTGATGGAATAAAATTAAAAGTTGAAAATAAGACGCAATTTTTGCAATGTGAATAGTACTATATCTGTGAAGGTTTTACAGCCTAAATGTGCACAATCCAATTGATAACACAGTAATACATTTTGCCTTGACAGATTAGAGTTCACTAGTACTGTTTCTCATTCTGAAAAGGGTTGTACTATCACGAGTACTTTTTCCATGTTTTGTGAAATGCATCGACAGTCTTATCTGTTAGTTTCTCCTTACATAGTGTAACGAGGAAAAATCAACTCATCAATCAATTACACGAAATTACTTAAATTAATTAACAAATCAAAGTACCCATTTTGCACGTAAAGGCAAGTCATACCCATATACAAGAAAAACACTAATTCGAAATTATATACCATTAAACAATTTTTGTAGTATTTTTTAAAGTCCTTGGACTCAAAATTTCGTATTTTTCTTGTAACATATAACATTCATTTACTGTGAATAGCTCTCATGGCTGCCCCATACATATTTTATGCACGTAAATGTGTGATCATAGAAATGTTTGTACACATATGAATGAAAAACAAATGCATGAAGTGAATTTCACCATAGCACAGTCATCAATGCATGAGAAGCAATTTTCTTTTGTACCAGCAAAATGTATTACGAACAGCAAACGTTTTACAGTGTTAGGCAAAAATTAAACAAGAAGCACAACTACTTCCATTCAACAGTAATAAAAGCGGAATGATCCTTATAACAAAAATAGAATATTTCTATTAATATTCAACATAGGCACATGTAATTCTCTGTATCCCAGTAAAATGGTACGTTCACGTATTTTACTGTTATAAATAAATAGCTAAAATATAGTACACAATATTTCTAATCCTCAAAGTCAATACGTTATACTTGACAAAAGCTCTTGTTTACCTATTTTGGCAGAACTGAAAGTGCAATATACTCAAGACTCACCATTGCATGTGGCCATTATCAAATGTTTTTTGTTGCACATTTTGCAACCGAAAATTATTTTAGCCCATTCTGTTCAGATAAGTGAGAGACAACTATCGTTGTCGGTGCAGTTCTCCACCGCCTTGAATAATTACGCATTTTCTCATTAGCAATTCGGATATTTAAGTACATGTACTTGGTATAAAAATTCCAAGTTATTAAAATTCAAATCTGTATTAATTTGTGGAAAAGCTATACAGCACAGTGGTTTATACAAAAATTAATTGCTATTACAAAATATACTATTGACAGCAGTGCTCGTTTGACGCATTGTGTGATATTCCATTTGGTTTTGGCTGCAGTTGATTTGATTCCATCTGCGCAGGTTGACTGCTATGGATCCCCCATTTCATCGCTATTGTAATTAGCAAATTTTCTCAGTTTTGCAACCTGTCCTTCCTTTGCATTTTTGCACTAAACAAACGAAACCAGAACCGCCACAGCTCACATCTTAAAATTAGAGGCCGACGACTATCATTTATTTCTTACTATCTTTTACCAGCACTATGCACGTGTGCAATCGCTTTTCCGCTGGAGGCCCCAGTTTGACTTAATGGGGCTATAGCACTGTAGGAGGATATCGTGCTGTCATCATGACTGATCGTTAAAGTGTCACTGGATGATTCGTCACCACAGGCGGCAGCCCCTGTTTTTGAGGGGTTCACAATGTAGACAACTGGCGAGCAGCGGTGTTGTAAAGAGCTGCACGGATAGTCACTTTCTACTTCTGTGATGCTACCAGCACTCGCTCTGCTTGCACACCTATTTCCAGTGAGATCATCGTGATGTGAGGTCACTGAATCAAGTGACATGGAGTACTCACTGACATCACGTGACATACCTTCTCTTGCACTGCGAGAGCCTCCACAGGCCCCTTGCCGACTAGATGGGTGCTCGCATACGATATCCATACTCGCATCATCTCCAGTGAAGCTCTTCATGCTCAGTCTCTCTGCATTCCTCTCCGCAGTCCTTTCGGCATGTTCATGTATTCGATCTCCGATACTTGAACTCTGGTGCTTGTACCTGTATATTAAATTCAAAAGATTTGATATATTTTATACTTCTCACGTTTACAATATAGGCCTCAAGTTGTTTTTAAAGTTGGTTGTAGTAAGTGCACTGACAATCTTAACCATTATTAGTTTATTTCTATCGTTCTATCAGACCAGATCAATAAAGCGATCAGTCATCTCACCGTTTCGATCTTCTTGTTGAAGATTCCTCGGTTGTGGTGGCAAAGTTTACACTGCGACTAGATGTGGGTGAGCCATGACTGGTTGAGGTTTTACCGTGGCCGTTGTCCGTACTCTCTACACTCCCTCCTCTGTGATATTGTGCTGTTGATGAGATGACATCCACGTGGACTTCCAATGGTGGTACAATAGCCGAACTGTTATCTTTATCTCTGTAGGAAAATTCAATTGAAAATTACATTAATTTCAAAAGTTTTAATTTTCTTTTACTATCTAAAATTATTGATACGTTTGAAGTTCTCTCGACTCAGACCAGAGTGTTTGTTACAAAACTTGTGGCAAACATACACACCTATTACATATGGATCCGGCAAGAGCTTTCGTGCTAGCATCATCACTGAATGAAACTGTAGCTGACTTGGCATCCAGGCTATAAGCGGACTTAGCATCGAGGCTAAAGTTAGCAGATTCACTGCTGAGGCTAGCTCGTTTGTTGGAGTGTCCAGTGTTCACGTCGGCTTGAACTTCCAACCTACGACACATACGATATCAACACTGTAGGCCTGAGTTGAGTCAAGGACAATATTCCTCAAAGATATGAGTCAGGCAAACAGAGCTTATGAAGAAAACAAGAACTATTAACTTTTACATTTTTTTATTTCAATAGCAGAATCATTCAAAACTGGCTCTTTGATATTAGCTTTGAAAAACTCACATGACAAATTATTCATTGGGACCATAATTGTTCATTAGGACCATAATTGTGACACTTTGTGGTCATGCTTTCTTTTATACATCTACTTATTTATTATTTTAATTGGGGAGGAGGGAATATTTATTTCAAATGTGCACCAAGAAATGTAAGGCTACTAATTCTGAAGAAAAGTCCTAAATTTACATAGCCAGCTCACCTGTTGTATAAACCACTTGGTCCTGCTACAGCACTACCGCACAGGCTTCCACTCAAACTAGTTCCGACTAAAGCTCTGTTACTTGCTGAATCCCGATCACTTTCATCTCGCAATACTCCAGCCCTGTCCATATGACTCCCACTCGCACTAAACATGATAACAACTGATCAAGATAAATGACGCCATTTATGCATGTACTTCTGTGTAATGCTGCTACAATATTGAACACTTTATATTGGCTGGATTACTGGATTGGAGCATACGCACCTCAGGCTGTTAGTCATTCCGATAGACATCTCTCCAATGGACGGTCCGATGGATGGATTAGTTACATGACGTGTTCCAGATACCACACTCTGCGCATCTCCAGCTGAAAGGTATATCTGGTATTGAATAATCTATTATCATTACGTGGTAGTTACTTACTAGCAGTTCATCTCTTATTCTTAAATCGAATCCGGAGAACTTCCGAGTTTTACAGCTTGGCACAGATATTTAACCAGATCTGGTGATTTGTGGTATGAACAACACCTGGTAATAAACGTAATATATGGCAGCTGAAAACAACGAAGGCATTTACCAGAGTAAGGCCCAGATACGCCAACTGTGACATCATTATCGTCATCGAATTCAAGTTTAACACCCCTCGAGTTGGTCGTGGATACACCACAACCTCCACTTCTACACAATGAGATTGGTACTACACCGTACACATATGCCAAGAGGATTGGGACTCCTATACCTGTGGATCAAAACAAACACATGCATCAGTTTAAAAATATATTCTTTATGGGTCGAAAGCAAATTCATCTGATTAACCTCCAAGTCAATTTACAGCGGGTTTAAACATATTCTTTCAATTTTTTCATTATTCCATGGCATAACACAACACTAACTGCCCATGTGTCTCACTTACACAGCGCATCTTCATAAACTAAACGGACACGAATTTTGGTCAGTTTAGCATGCCATGAGCGTTAGCCCCATTGGCTTAACATTACAGCGTTACAGTCGGTCTGTTAAGGACGGTCCGTTTTGTCTATGAAGATGCGCTGACAATGTTTAAAGTTTCCACACTATGAATGCTTAGCATTACACTGGCTAAAGTTTCAAGACAATGAACGCTTTGCATTACACTGGCCTCACGAAATCAGCTCGAAGACGAAACAAAAGTTGATGCTGTACTTACCAACTGCCAGACCAGCTAAAATGGGTGAAACCAAGACAGAGGCTGTGACTCCTCCGGTAATGATTAGGTTTCGCTTGTGTTTATTAGAATGTTCATATTTGGCGTGTATCTACAAACAGAAAGCAAAATGTTAGCTCACAAGGCACATCGTATAAAATTTAAATTTTTTACCCCGATTCTAAACTGCAGCAAGTAAACAGAATTAAACAACCAAACAGATTTTTCTTTCAATGATGCATTTTGATTTCTGTTTAGTGCCAAGTGTCTTACCTTTCTGCCTACCCAGACTGGAATGCCTATCACCATTGCCGGTACAGCAATACCTGCCACTAGACCTATACCCACGGGTGCCCCGACAAGTGTACCAAGCTGCCAAAATATTTTCTTCTTTCTGCTCCACGGCTTTTTGCCCCAGAAAGTACACCCAGAAGGGCTGTAAGAAATATTATTGAACTTAATATCGTGTACATAATTAATATGTCAGGATTGTGAAACAAAAAAGCTGAAAATGTCAGTTATGGGTGTACAATCAATTTTGTACCTCAGATAGTGCAGATCTGATATTTCCTGCATGCACAGCCAACAGAATTCAGCACCACACACAGCACATGTCATATGATTGCACGACCCATCATCCATCTTGATGATAAATGCACCACACCTTGGACACGGCTTTATATCACCTTCAGAAAGGGAAAGGAAGATTATTAAAACAACCATAATGTTTCGTTATTTCTATCCAGGTAATACATTTGGTTCACTAGATGTCTTGTATTCGATAAATGCATTTTAATTTTCTGCCATACTTGAAACATACGGTAGCAACATGAATACAAATTAGATTTCTGGTAATACCTTTAGCCTGCTGATTGTTTTCGTGGCTAAAGCTAACAGATGATCTCATATTGCTGGAAGCTCTCTCGGCCCTTGCTGTATCACAGGTTACATTAGGATGCCAGTGCTGTTTACAGTGATAGCAAAAGTATGTGCCACAACCTGGGCGCTCACACTTCAATTTGGGACAACTAGCACAGCCTGTTGCTATTACAGCATACCTACAATATTATTTGACTCAGTATATATTATATGTTTATTTAGATCTTACTTATTCGTGGTAAAGATGTTAACTGTAAACGTGGTCAAGTGATGTGAACTATTCTTTGTCGTCTGGATAATCACATTTGCATCAATATAAAACAATTTCTTACCCGCAGTCCGGTGCAGGGCACCATCTGGCATCCGGCTCTGATACCAGGATTCGGCGCAGCATGAACTCTTCATATTTGTTCATGAGTGAAGTATTGTCAATTATCTGGGCAATGTCATTGGGGTGAAATCGTTCAGCACACTCCGGACATGCTATGTTAACTCGACTTTCCATAATCTCGATTTTCAAATATTGGCGTAGGCACTCTCGGCAGGACCTGTGAAAAAAAGTTAAAATAAATAAAAGAATTGGGTTGGCAATTTCTGTCGTGCATAAATTACATATTCATTAGGCAACTCCTTTAGGATTCCTACAACTTAGCTAATAGACTTGGAAGTCAAGTATACCTGTGATGACAAGTCATAATGGGAGGGAAGTGTGAGGGGTGCTGTTGTGATAGGCACAGAGGACATTCCATCGTCCCCCGTCCATTTGTGCGAACCCAGATGTCGTCTGTACTTGCATTGCTCTGAAATAATGAACGAGGGCTTGTTATTTTTACTGCCCGAGATATTTATTAACTTTTCCATACTCTGTCACAGTTACGTCAACTGTTACCCATCGGCAAAAATAATGTTACAAAGGATTCATTTAAAAGCTACGAAAATGGTGCACACTGGATGCACAGAATTAACAACAATATATACATTGTTTACTTAAGTTGTATTCTGCAACCAACAATGCCACATGATTGGGCCACAAGACTGATTTTTTTTTTCACAACAGTAATTCGGTACAGAAGCTAAGATTATAAGCTTAAAGAATGGATGGTACGAGGGCACCGTGCATTTTCTTATTTCCTGGCTAATTATTTTATACTTATTTCAAGAGAATTACGTACTTGTGCATTATCTCTGTCAATCTGTGTTGTCGTGTGAAAACTGCTAACCGATCGTGTTTCTAGTTCACTAGCTGATCTTACAGACTTCACAGACCTTGATGAAGGATATCTTCTAGGGTATAAAAAGAAACTCATAGTAATACATGTACATGTGCTTGTGACAGTATGAACCTTGTCTCCAAATTACAGTATTTCTTTTGTCAATCCGTTCAATGTAACCTGGTTTACAGTTTCCGAATTATCTCGGGAACTGACCATGAAATTGATGAAACTAACTATAAAACGGTAATTACGTGGACGGCTCTACTTCAAGGTGTTGATCCCGTTCGATAGTGTGTCAATCCCGTTTTGTAACGTCATAATGGGTGTACTGCCAACACCAGATTACCGCCGGATGCAATTACCTCATAAGAAGAACAATGGGTGAAGTACCTGAACAATCTCCTGAGCGAAAAACGAGACGATTTCTGTTTCTCTCTCGACGCTCGGGAAATTCCTGACGCTGTCGAGAAGGAGTCCACTTCCCGACGCTTCATGATGGGCGGGGACGTTGTACCGTGTGCCATCAATGGATCATACTGTGACATGTTCAACTCATTTTATTGATAGATTTCTGAAAAACGAAGAGCCAAAATTACAAATGCAATTTATATTTTTCAGTGTCACTGTTGCCTAACAGTTCTTACATGTGTACTAAAAAAAAAAAAAAAAAAAAATGGAAAAGTTAATGTGGGTTGTTACCTCAGGTGCCATTTGGGGGAAAAAACCCTCTAAATCTTCTGGATGTTCCTATCGTGTCTTGGCGAGTGACAATACAAGTCTTTATTATTCACTGTTTTCTCCACATAAAAACGAGATAGTCATTATACAATGATCGGTCTATCGAAAGACCAGATGTAAACATTACATTACCAACCCCGTGTTAAGTGTACGTGTTTAATCGTGACAATAAGACTATCTAGCTGGGATGAACTGTGGCGAGTTTTTCATGAGGACCACTAAGTCTTAGGGTATTTCATTCTTAAGATGATAATTAGTACAACTACAATCCAGACTATTAACGGTTATTTACATGACGTGTACAATTCTGGAGTAAATTTTGAATTCCAATGATGTATGGTGAAAAAACAAAAACAGGAAGAAACAAAAATATACCTGAACGGTGGTGTTGAAACCTTTCAATGTTTACAAAAAATGTGTTGCCAAATGCGACTTTTTGACGCCCTCATTTTTGTGTATGGCCGTATGAATGTCTATTACAATTAATTAAGACCATTTTGTAAAACTTTTCTTGATCACTGATTTTGATCATGATCACAATCTGTCATACAGTGAGGCATCACCCAATATATAATGAAATTCATTGCGCATAATGAATTTCATTATACATAATGAATTTTTGTTGATATCTGACATGACCTTGTTTTGATTAGGCTATTCAGAAGGTGTGATTCCATGCTGTGATTTACCTTAGATTGTAAACATTCAACTGTAAACATCCCACCAAGAAAGGGTCACAGCATGGATTCACACCTTTTGAATAG
>JBCAUI010009569.1:0-22306 GCA_038406195.1 Haplosyllis anthogorgicola | reverse complement strand
CAAGTGTTGCATTGCATATATAAATCGACATAAATTTGCCATTTGTGAAGGTAGCAATTACTCTCAGAGTAACCCTTATAATCATTTATATTGACTTTACGTGTTTGACATATTTTCAGCCATGACTTGTTAACTACTCCATCAGTGGGTGCAATGAATTTGGTAAAACATCTCGTCAAGACGGAAATTAATCAAGGTATGAACAAAGGATCAGAAATAACATATACCGTATGTATGTAGAGTGTACACTTGCTGTACACGTGGTGAGAATGACGTTCAAAACTTGAGGACATTCAGTGATTTGGCATTTCTAAACACGGATTTACATAAAAGTCCTATTCATTTGTGAACATTTTTCTTAATTCTTCTGTAAATTACATTTAGAACCTTTTGTAGATGATAAAACGTCGCAGTCGTCCGTGGGAAACTCTAAGAATGAGAAGAAGGTAGAATCCATATCTGCGTCGCAACTGATCAAAATGCACAAACAGCAGTTGAGGGGCGGAAAACCTAGTCAGCTCACCACGACTACGTCCAAACCTGCGGTGAGAAAGACCATTAACCTCTGATAATTTCAAGGATATTTTATTCTTTAGACAGATTCATAATGTTAATTGTTTATTTTTAATTTGAAACTTGACGTCAAATGTTTACGCCCAGCGACGTTGCTTGTTGTTGTAACTGCGATGGCTAATGTAGATCTGTACGTAATTACTGTACGTTGAGCATTTCTTTATGTCACAGATGACAACACAGCCTCCAGCACCCAATGCTCCACCTCTGATTGGTCGAGGTCTGCGACCTGGATTCAGTGTGGATCTTGACTTTGACATTGATGCACCTCCCAAGCAACCGCTGATGCCAAAATTGCAAAATGTGGATGCTCTTCTTGCTAAGGTAATTACTTACAACACCAGGATAAATGTAATTATCCTTTATTTACACCACCCCTCTGGGTGAGCAAAAATCATTTATATCCCTCGGCTACGCCTTGGGATATAAATATTTCTGCTCACCCCTCGGGATGGTGCAAATCTCATATACCCCTCCAGTGTGGGATGCAAATTATAATAGATTTGTTACGTTATTCCGTAATCTTCTGCACATATTTGCTGACATTAAGTCAGATAAGTAATGCCATTGTAAATGTGTATCTCATGTGTGAGATAATCTTTTGGACTTGCATGTTTTGTATGCAGCCTGTACAATTTGAGCATATCAAGACTTTGCTAACCCGTTATTTTGTTTTGTTATTGCAGAGAAAAGCAGCAGCAAAAATAAAAGCACATGGTGGAATGAAGAAAGAAGACCCTAACGCCATTAAAAAACTAAAATCGTCCGAGTCTCAAAATAAAATAAGGAAACGAGTTGCAGAGGATAGTGCAGGTAAGTAAATGTTAAAAAATTGCGTGAAATAAGGAAAAAAGATAATGTCATGGGTATAAAGTTTTTAAATTCCAAATTGGTAAAGTCGTTAGCTAACAATAGATAAATGATAGCTTTGAATTGTTAATTAACCAAATCAGAATTGCGTGACTTCAATGTTTCAGCAGCAGAGCCGGGTGAATCAGGAAAAGAACAACAACCACCAATGAAAAGGTCAAGATTGTTAGGTGACCTTGACCTTGATTCCGAGGAGGTCCAGAAGTTATTGAAAAAGAAATCCAGTCATGAAGGACAACTAAGTGAGGTAAGTGCAAATTTTATAACTGTTAAAAGCTACTGTGCATCAGCCTGAAATGTTGCGGGTTCTTAAATTCAAATATTTTTTTGGACAGTGTGATTGAAGTGTTCATTTAACGTATCTGTTTGGCCTCAGATTGAACAAGAAAAACTTGACGCTTACTTCGATGTCCTAGAAAAGAAGGAACAGATGGAGCAGAAGATGGATTCTGTGCGAGAAAGGGAATGCAATGTTGTTACATGTATCAAGGTAGGTTTGAAAGAATGAATGAGAAATCTTGCACAACCGTGTAACAAAATCTTATTTGTGGTCAGGGATCTTGCAATTCAATTTTCTTAGATCCCAGGTAGACCTAACTTTGGTCCCTTGCTGATTTAGAAAAACCGATCAAGTCCTGATAAATAACAGCGAACATTACACAATCCCATTAGAAAACGAAGGTTAGAAAATCTCAATATCTCTATAATATTGTATCCCATTGTCAACTTTTAGTGCTCGTACACAGCATATAGGGCGTTAGATACTTGTAAGGAGCAGCAACATCCCTTGCGCCATCACAAGGCAAAGCAGCGCTTCTTCAAGTGTAAAGGTTGCTCCAGACGTCTCACCAGTTTCGAGAAATACCCCACAGAGTCTTGCACGTAAGTTCTTTTCTATTAATTTGGATCGGTAAAGCAGTTACAGCCTTTATTACAATACTTAGATTTGACACCTCAGGTAAACTACTTACACTTGTCCCCGGATATATCGATATTTTTGGTGCGGGAAAATAGCATCGATATAAGCAGGATATCGATATAAGCGGAACAATTAACATGAGGGTCTATTAATTCGGTGCGGAAAAAAAGTATCGATATAAGCGGGATATCGATATAAGCGATATCGATATACCCGGGGAGGAGTGTAATGTTACTTAACTCACTTCTTTCATTTCCAGGCAATGCGGTGGTACTTCATATGAAAGGACTTCTATGCTCAGGGTAAGTTTGCTTAGATTTTTATAACAATCGTGAAATTGTAATATTAGTATTTTTATGATATAAATAAGAATGTAGACACAAACACGATATGGCCGGATTTATTAAGGTGAACAACATTAAAGTCGATGCACCTTACATTACAGGAGAAGAAGGGTCCAGCCCTGCCACAGGATCAGCTACTGCTGAGAGGTGAGGAGCGAAAATGGGTTAACAGCTGAAATTAATGTGTGCGACAGATTCCCGCAGTGTTTTCATCATGTAATATGCAAGTTACGAGAAAATTAAATTAGAAAGGCAAATTGATTTTAAAATATTGTACAAATTGTGCCATAGAAGAATGAAGCATGCTATTTCAAAACGAACTGCTAAATTAAGTTTCCATATTTTATGCCGTGTTGTGCAATTTCTCTGTGATGAAATTATATTTTAACAAAATCTGGAATTTATACCAATAAATTTGAAGTCTGGAATTCTAGTTACATGTATTTAGTTTGTCATTTTTCAGTTTACTGAAAAATATCCTTTCTCAAGTGCGTTTACGTTTTACTCCCAAATAACAATTACATTTGTTCACAGGCAACCACAAACTTTGTAGTGCCTCCAATCAAAATAACACCTGCCCCGGATAATTGGATCTCGTACATTATAGTACTCTGATAATTTAGTATCCTGTTTAATTTGATCACAAATTCTGCATAAAATGTACCGGATTGCCTAGGGACAGGTGTGCCATACAAAATTGAAAATATTCTATATGTTCCTGTTGATATAAAATGATTTGACTGTTGGGGTCCAGCATTTGCTTTAGCTTTGACATTGGAGAATGATTAGGGTTCAAGCAAAAGAATGGGTGTGGCAGGGCCCAAATAATATCATCTTAAAATCTTAATACAGTAGAACTTGTCTTGAGTGACACAACTTTTCCATCCAAAAAGTGTTGTAAAAGGCAGGGCGTAACTCAAGAGAGGGTCATTTAAACTTGTTTTAACAATGTCGTATGCAGAGTGAAAAGTGTAAAAAGACCTGATGTCGTTCACGACGGGTGTTGCTCAAGACAAGTTCTACTGTAATGTCATCGTAACTCGCTCGCGAAAGAAATGCTCGGATGAAAAAGCAAAAGAAGCTCAAGTCACAATGAAATGTATATAAATTATGATTGTTTTATTTACATAAGCATTTAATGTTTTTATCTTGAGTTTGCGAGATGCAGTGGTGCTCATGCGCACTCCCCACTCCCTCGCACTGTACAAAGTCTGTGTAATGGTCAAAACTGGCAGCATTAACAAAAAACATGTCATTTAGAATGATTTAACCATATAATAATATAACATATAACTATACAAATATCTACAATCACCTTGTTTTGTACACATTTCTTATAAACAATAATGTACAACTGGATATGATCCGTCATATACAAAATAGTACAAATTGTTTATATATCTTATTTATTATATAATATATAATAAAATTAATGTTTTCAGAGAACTCATCAGTGACCATGTACACATTTATATGCAGTAGTAAGCATAGAAATTAAACATGTTACAAAAAAAAGATGAACCGTTAACTAAGATGGTAACAAATAATCTGGGACATGAACTCATTTACAGGTTTCGTTTTCTTATGTACATGCATGACAACAATTGAGCTTAGTTACGTTCATTTTCGTATGTTGCCACGGTAACTTCAACGTCAATTGAACACTGTTTTCAGTAACGTTTTCACAGTTACATCGAAGGAGCCCAGATGTATTTCCAAGTGGTGTACACTACATGTGTTTGCATATTTGCTGGAGTTGAGAATTTTATTCTGAATTTAAAACAATACAGGCAACATCTTACCCATAGCAACCATAATGATTCCAGCAATATAGCAATACTTATTTCCATAGCAACGGTTTTAAAATTTTTGGCCAAAAAACGAATGAGCCTGTGTGAAACTTATGTACCAACTCCAAAGTCCAGTTGCTACTGGCAACCGCAAGCAATTTCTGTAACTAAGTTCAAACTGAAAGAGTAACACATTAACGACCTATCAGACATTCGATCTACATAATTTAAAATGCGTTCTATAAACATTGCACACTTTTGATTCATGAACAGCTTCGTTCGTCCTTGTCACCAGTAATTTTGTTTGGTTTATAGCATTTGTTACATTTAATAAGTTACCAATAATACTTTTGTCATCTGTTGGACAGGACACTTGGAATGTCAAGTAACGTAGAACTTGAGACCTGAATTTTTCAGCTTGTTTTCTCTGGTGTTAGGACTAGACCTACTTGGAAGTTCTGCTATGACACAACTACGAATTTAAGCATTTGCGGTTGATCCGGGATACCCAGACTGGTATGCCCGAAAAGCAGTGTGCAAGATTTTTAGCAGAATGTTTCAAAAATACAGGATCACTGGTTTCGCGCAAATATGGGTATCCTTAACGGGACACATATCAGGCCGGTGGTAGTAGTTTCATCAGTAATATTTTCAAATAAAAGCAGGTCTGGTTTAGGTTTTAACTCGCAGAAATAATTGGACGGGTCTGAACGGTTTGAAATGTCCGAAGATACATGTGCAAGTTTCTGAACAGATCTGTATTAACTACAGATCACGAACATGTAGGCTGAGAGCTGCGAAACTGATTTTAAACACAAACATCAAGTGTAGCAATGCATTAAATTATAAAGTTTTCTTTTCGTATTTTGGCATGCGTTAGAAGACAAAACAAGAGCCTTAGAAGGTATTCGAATTGTTAAAATAAAAGCAATACGCAGTATTCTTAGAATATATAGCACCTCTTAATTTACAAATGTAACTAACTGATACTATTTCTTCAACACTTGGTGTGTAGTTTCAAACGGGAACACAATCTCTAAAGGTGCAGTCACACTGAGCGTCAGCGTTTTCGATTGAGTCGGGGACTTTTTTAGCATCTGGGTGGCCACACTGAGAGCGTTATTATTCGCTATTAATGTAAAATTTCATGATAGAGATGTGTACACGACGCTCAACTTGATGCAAAAAATGGCTCCTAAACCCATTTGATTATGAGCAAAAGCGTTAATGCTAAACGCAACGCTTCAGTGTGGCCGGTTGTGTAAAACATACAGGAATCCAATTATTACCAATCGCTGACTGTAACGCTGACGCTTAGTATGGCCGCACCATTAGTGCAAACGTATTTGCGGAGTAGCTCAGCACACTCAACTGTGCGCTTTGAACCTTAAATTCTGTATTGTCTAGAAACAAGGTACTCACTCTTTGGTAACAGGATGCCGAAGAATATTCAATTTCATATGGATCTCTAATCTCCATTAAATTCATGTACATGTACCTGAAGACTTAGTTTAAAACCGCCGATCCTACACTTTAACTTAAGCAGTTTTGTAAATGGTGCATACTAAGCAATTGTCTTTGTTGACCAAACCGAAGCAACTTTGGTAGTTTAAATGCTGCTTACAAGCTCACTATGCAACATGTAATTTCGCGACAATATAAGAAACTCACAATGGCTTGATTAGTACGACCATGACCTGACTAGCGAGCTTACGTTCAAACTCCACAAAATACAGTAAAATGGAATTCACACTTATTTCAATTGCTTCTTACTAGACATACTTTCCCACGGATTCGACTAAGTTAATCCTTACAAAAGATTCTGTTTTACATCTGTGACCTTAAATTAAAATTATATATCCACATTGGAAAATCCAACAAATTAAATATAAATTAATTAAGTACACGTAGTATGCAGAAGATATCGTGTGAATTTCAAATTTAATTTTCGCTCTAAGTTTAAAAGTGTTTTTTGACGAATGAACATATATCAGAATGGGGAATTGCCATCTTCCAAGAATTTAAAATTTGCAGGACAAATTTCCTTGCTTTTATGACACTTTTTAATGACATCTAAAATGACTTTGTTTCAGTGCCGCATCATGTAAAATTCACACGAAACCCAATTTATACTGCGCAATAGCAATTAAACATACAGCTTTTAAAGACTTGACTACAATTCACTTTAATTCTTTTCTAACAACGTAGATTTTCCTAAACGTTCATTGCCTATTTCAAGAAGAGTTCTTATGCATATGATATATTTTCCTTTTTCTTGAAAACCTTAGTCCGGGAAGAATTTTAAATCATCCCGCAAACTTTATCAACTTAATATTGTTCTTTTTTTTTTATTTTTGCATAAAACATTTAGCACACGAGAACATATTAATATTCTATCCTGATTTCTGCTATAGTTTGTTGGGGCAATGAAACTTATAGTTATTCTGTGGCACATGAGGAAAGGGCACAATTTTTTTTTTATGCTACGCAGAGGTCGAGTAAATTTTATATTTACCGCAATCTCACTTGAAACATATCTGAAAATACATTCGTAGGAGACCCGCACATTTACACTGTTCAAAATGGTTATTCTCTATTGATTTTGGGTTTTGGACGATTAAAACTTTTTCAGGTATAGAAATCCTGGTTCCAGCTCTGCTCTGCACGTAATGTGAAACAAAAAGATGGCACAGTGCTTTGGAATCAAAAGCGTAAAGGCATGTGTTCATCTGGGAATGAAATTGATACTCGAGATTCCTTAACTGCGACAAAAACGTTCGTTTGGGAATTTTTTACATAACGTATTTATACGGTGATTACACCGCAACAGATTTTAAACAAGTTGTCAGAAAACGCAACAAAGTTCCTCAAGTGAAAATATTTTGCCTCAGATTCTATGTAGAAATTGTGAACAAAATTAGCGGCCAAGTTTGTTCAATCAGATTTTCAGTTCTGCAGTAAAAATAACGTTTCAACTATCATTTGGCACCACCGTGGTTACCACAGCAATAATAGCAAGACCGAGGTTACTGTGGCAACGTCGATGATATAAATTCATTGGTCAATTTCAGCGCTTTTAATATCCCGATATGCAAAAACCTGTCATCTTATACCATAGCACCAAATATCATGGACAATGAGTTTAATGCACTATTCACACAAGTACTTCCCTACGCGCAAATACTTGTTTACAGATCCACCAAAGTCCATTGCATCCTACTGTTCACATGGAACCAATCTAGCTATCTCAATTCATAATAATCTCTCTGTCACTCATTTACTTAAATTGTAAACGCTGCTCAATACTGCAATAAATATTACACTTTGAGCTATGTAGTACAATCAGTTTCAATATCAAGTCACTTATTTTTGTGATTGTCACAATGGAACGTTTAAAACCTATACCATCTCACTTAAATAATATCACAGGTGTACATAAATTAACAGCAAATGCAGACTACTGACTCAACTGTATGCTAAATGTTGGAATTGTATGTTACTTGAACGATTGCCATTTTTGTGCGATGACACGTTAACTTGATGAAATTGTTAAATGTTTCTCGATTTTAGTTTTGAGAAAAGACTACTTAAGTCTTAAGATTCGACATATTGAAATAAGGAACAGGTCAACTAAATGTTTCACAGGAAAAACATTAAAGTAAGAGTACCCTTTCATTGAGGGACTCTTTTCAATTTTTCTGACCCTATTCACAACTTAGACTAGGTGCCGAAATAAAGCCGGTGCTATGATATAAGATTTGACGGCGAATTTTGCAGTGTTAGTTGTGGTATAGATTCGTGCGTGTGGTGGTGGTGTCCCCTCTCCGTGGATTCCGTTGGTGCTGGTATAAGCAGTGCCCTTTGTTGACCTTGACCTTGCATCACAGTAAGTCCTTCTGGCCCCGTTGTCACAAGCGGAATTGTCAGCGACATGGGTTGCATTGAAAGCTTTCCTGTCGCAAGTGTTTTGCCTGTACCGCCCGATGCTAAGTCCTTCGGTTGGATTTGTATGTGAGAATACCCCGATCCTGATAGAGCACCTGGTACACCCATGGTGTTACTATGGATACCGAATGGTACAGAGGATGTAATGAGGTGTGATGGTTGTGACGTAAATGGTGGTTGGGCCACCTGGTGACGCTGCTGTTGTAATGCTTTCAGGTGTTTTTGCTCTACAAAAGAGAAATAGCCATATGTTTTGTCAAGATAACTTTGTAAATGACCGTATGTAGCTTACTGAAAACTACAGTGGGCGTTCCTTTGGGCAGACCTTCTTTTGTATGACCTCTCTTTACAAGGCCATCAGAACTTAGAGGCAACACATTAAATTACAAAGAAAAGGACCCCCCTTTGTAAGACCACCACCCCATTGGCCACTTTTCTTTCCAAAATTGGGTGCTCGCCTAAAGGAAGGTCTACTGTACCTCAATATTTAATCAAATATAGTTTGCTAACCGTTACAAATTATGGAATCCAGAAACTACCTTCGTATAGTTGCACTTTTATTTTTGTGGAAGAAGCTTTATTTTAGGGGGCACTGGTATGCCATTGTGCATTTGACACGCAACAATCGACTTAATTCACGGTTAATTACGACAAGGTTACGTACTTCTTAAGTGTTTAGACGGCATAGACGGTGTGTGATGTTCGAGTGTGTTTAGTGTCGTGTCAGACAGTGGTGCCACCTGTACCACCGGGCTGGCGGTGCCGTCATGGCTCACCGGACTTTCCGTGACAGTAGCAGAACCCACGTGATTCAGTGACGTCACACTCTTCACGCCTTGTTGACCAATAATACCATTTGGTATGGAACTTGCAGGACCCTAAAAGGCAAAGATTACTATATGTTATCATATATGCAAGCAACATGCAAGAAATTCCTTGATACAATTTCTTTGAATGGTGGAATAACACTCCCTTCACTGGGGCCAAACCATTGTGATGTGCCACTGCCACTCCTATTTAGAACTTGAACTTCTGCTGGATTTCAGAGCCAGGGATTTAAATTCTGCCCTATCAAGCAGCCATTTCTGTCGAAGGACCAGTGGCCACAATTTTAGGCCAAAAGTTGTCACTTTCGTCCTACCAAAAGGCCATTTTCAACAAGCTGAGCTCTTCACAGTAAACTTTTTGAAAGCTCACAGGAAGCCACATCATACTCAAAGACAAGTATTTTTAGCATTCTTCCTCTGACTGAAACATAAGGAAGCCACTGTGGCGACACGATGAATTAAATTCAACTGTGGCCCTGAACTAAGACAACCAGAAAGCCACTAACATCAAAGGCCTTTAGCCAAAAAGTCTTCCTACAGAGCAGCCATTCCTTCAGAGGCGACTTTTGTAGCCTTAACACGGTGATCACTCTGTAGTAGGCCTGTCAAGGTTAACCGGTTAATCGGTTAAATTTTTATGACGGTTTGAACTGGTTAGAAAAAAATTAAGGTTAACCACTGGTTAACCATAACAAAATTTTCAAAAAGAAGAAAAAATCCCACTTGATCTTTAAAATATTACAATTCCCTCCAAATTAATGTGACGGCAGTTATCTGTAATTATTTTTCACTTTCCTAACAGATACAATCATTTGTTTACTCTCACACAATTAAATTGACAAAGTAATAAAAATAATGTATGATTGAAATACACTCCTCCCCGGATATATCGATATCCCGCTTATATCGATATCCCGCTTATATCGATACTTTTTTTCCGCACCAAATTAATAGACCCTCATATTAATTGTTCTGCTTATATCGATATCCCGCTTATATCGATGCTATTTTCCCGCACCAAAAATATCGATATATCCGGGGACAACTGTAATTGAACAATATCAAACTAATTTTTTGTTATTGTTATTTGAAAGAGGTTTGAAATGTTTTTGTTACATTACACTTTTTATAATTTAAATGTTTGGATTACATTTCCTGCCAAAGGAAAGAAAACTCATTTCCGGTTGAAATGTGCTGTGCATGGTAATATTTTTCTATCATGAGTTCCGTCATGACATGGCTGGGAAAAATTTAAAATGTTATTGATATTTAAGTGGCAATTAAATTAACTGGTTAACTCGGTTAACCGATCAAATTGTTGTGGTTAACCGGTTAGGAAAATATGCACGGTTTGACAGGTCTACTCTGTAGGAAGGTCACTGTATTCTGTGTCTTGCGGGGAGCCAACCCCGTCAAGATTAATTTCCGAAGATCATACATGTTGATGCAGTGGATGACAATGATGCCCATTAGGTTCCACGCTGTACAATACACTATTGAAATTTTAATCAGTAGTCGACAAATCACTGGTCGGCAACTCTCAAGGTTTAAAAGAAATTCCACTCTTCAATTCGCTATCCCTGAAATTGACTTGTATCTGATAGGAGAACTGGGCAGGTGCATCATAAAACCCTTCCATCAGTCTCATACTTAAAATAAATAATTTAGTCAAACATGTACAGTACAGTACAGTAGAACGTGTCTTGTACGTACAGGAGAACCTGTCTTGCGAGGCACCCTACTTTGTGATTACTAGAATGTCGTAAATGGCAGGAATGCCATTCAAGACAGTTAAAATAAACATGAATATTAAGGATTCATGTTAGGGTAAAACTGTTGTAAAAGACAAAATGTCGCCCAAGACAGATGCCGTTCAAGACAGGTTCTACTGCACTACTGTTGCGATACGAATAAAAATGGAGTTGTATTGTACTCACAGCTGTGAACAATGGACTTGGCGTCATAGCAGGACTAGGTGAGTTAACTGGCGCACTCATCACTCCAAACCCACTGGTCGTAACCACTGCGACAGAATTTGATGCTATTAGAGCAGCAGGAGAGGAATCCATGAAAACAGCACCACCTGAGATGGCATTCACCACTGAGGCTGCCACCTGAGCTCCAGCAACTGCGCCATCCTGAGCACCACTACTTCCCGAGGTGGAGTGCAAACTTGTCCGTTTACGAGATTTAGATTTTTGAGAAGGCGGAGAGGACAGACTGTTTTTGAGCTGAATTTGAGTCGCATCTGTGAGGTTTGACGAAGGTATTGAGGTTAGGATTTGTCCATTCAGTACGGTGGACGTTCCCCCCGTCACCATAATGTTCACATCCTTCATCATGTTGTTCTTGTTGGCTGCGAGCTGACTTAGTTTATTTCCGGCAAAAGTTGCATTGAGCGAGTTTAATGTCGTTGAGCTCAAATTGAGGTTAAGACTGCCGGTTGGTATAGCAATTGAAATGGCGTTGTTTGCATTGTTTAGCGCAAACCCTCCGATACTGGCTGTGGCATTTGAGTTACTAGTGGTTAAGGCAGGTCGCGGGGAGGAACCAGAACGCTTTCGTTTGGCTGCTGGACCTGCTGATCCTCCTCCCCCTGAAGATGACCTGGCACTATTACTTTGACTAATGAGACCTGCTGCCGTCGTTATCGTCGGCTGTCCAGTAGTGAACACATCCACCCCCTGAATGGCCGTTGCATCCAAATGACTTCCTCCCTTGGAATCAAACGGTTCGTACACTGCACTGTAGTTAATTCCGCCTACATCCTCTTTGGCTTTGTGTGACTTATTCCCGGCAGATCCCGGGGATTTGTGCGACTTGTTAGACTTGGCGCCTTTGGTTGTGACGTGCGGACTCCCTGTACCAAATTCGTATGGATCTCTGGAACCGCCTAAAAGATTCGAACTGACTGGAAGCTTTGAATCCAAGCATAGTTTTCTGAAAACACACAATATTACCTTTAGGCTTATTTGAAACTAAGTCTTCAATCTGTCTTCGACGACCCGTGTTTTAAAATTACGACCTGATATTAAAGATCCAAAACCAAATGAACCTGTATTTTAAGGCTAATTGTTGGCTACGGCCACCAATTAAGGTCCCACAGGTTTAACTGTGTTTACGGTTTACAAGCATCGACTACTGAAATATGCAACTTTATCACATGTTACAAATAGAAAATATTCTTTGAAAATAAAGAATCTGTTTTTGCGTACTTGTGAGGTGGTGGATGCAGACGTCGATCCACAGCAAGTCTGAATACTGCTCGTAGTTGGTCGGTTTTCCTGTTGAACACGTAACATCCGCTACCCGTATTGCGACCGCCGAAACAGTTCACCTGTGCAGAAAATTGTGTAAAATTAAATGCAAATTTGTCTGCTGTTAAATTCACCAATACCATACTACATGTATATGGGTTGCATGAAAGACGGGCCTGTGGTCTTTGATTAAATAGGCAAAAAATAGGTCCAGTTGGACCTGAGCTCATTTGGCATTATCGAAAAACTAAGCTATGTCACAATATCACATTACCAAAAAAAAGTTAAAGATCAAATCTCCAATGTGTTTTCTATGAGAAAACACAACTATGGCTGCCAAACTGACAATACAGGTAGTATCAATATAATTTTTGCAAGAAATAAAGGAGACACATAGATGCATATGACTGCTAAATATGAAGTCTGTATCATCAAATGCATGTCCAGGAGCAAGGATCAAAGAAAAATACAAATATGGCTGCCAATTTGAGAATAACGGGAAGAGCAACATAATTTTTGTTAGGCTTTGTGTGTAAGATATTAAGTCTCTATGATCAATAGTGTACTCAGGAGAGGTGTGCACAGACGACAACGCTGGACAACGATGACAACAGCGGACGACGGACAATTCATGATTCAAAAGGCTCTTTGGCAATTATGCCAAAATGAGCCAAAAACGTACCCAAGAACTTTTATGATGATATGAAATTTATTATTTTCCAACGTCCTACACAAATCACGCCCGTTGATCCTAGATGAATGAGGCAAGGAGTTTTTGGGATTTAAAATCACATACCACAGCAGGTCTTGGATGGTGTGGAAGTAGTGGATACTCAGTTCTGTCTCTGTAGTCGTCATCATCTTCATTATCACTGGTCGCTGATGGTGCGAACAATTCGGGCACCGGAACTGGTTCTGATGCAGGTAGATCAGCTATCTGCGCAGGTCTGCAAGTATGCAAAACATTAGTATTATCGGTTAAGACATTTTATAACAGACCAATATCCTCATCTCATAATCTCTCTACATAATAAATCGATTAACCCGTGGGTCGTGTGCTGTTAACACACAAATTTTCACCTCCTATTTATGGAAGGTATATTTGCAGTTTGTATCAAATGTCCAGTGCATACTTACTTTGGAGGCAGCTGGATTGTTAGCGGTAATACTCTATGTACAGCATTCGGTGCCGTTGACACGGATAACTTTGGCATCTTGACTGTGGGAGGTGGCGGTGAGGTCATCGAGGTCACCCTTGGGGTTAATGAGTGTATAGTCGGCGACTTGGTTGCCATAGCAGCAGGAGGTGGAGGACTTTTTGTCTTGGATATAGATGTTAGTGATGAAGACTTCGATGCCGATGGCACCTTGTTCGATGAACCTGAAATAGAGCATCAATAACATTTATCAAAACATTACAGGATCTTATTTACTCTTCACCATAACTTTATTGACTTTGCATTTGCACAAACAATAATAATAACCAATCACATCCCCAGTAATAATAGAGTTAAACCCATCACTCACTACCATTTCGATCGTTAATTCGAGCTGGTTGCAGATTTAAGGGAAAATATAGCATAGATTTAAAGTTGTGTGCCAACTTTTCTCAGTATAAAAACAGCTGTGGGAGAACTGATAGCTAGAATTGGATGCCATATGCTGATAATAGGCTCTGTGCCAGCACAAGTGCATTGACCAACCTATAGCTGTGAGGGTACTCTACTCACACGTGCCACACCACCAAGGTCACAGGATAAACCAGCTACGAGCTAGTTGGCCATAAAATCGAGATTGGTCACAGATAACCGAAAATCCTACCTTTTCCACCGACAACGTGCCCTGCTTCTTGTTTGCTCAGCAGGTATGCCTCCTTTGCTGCCCGATGTTCTAACAACAGTTCATCGAATGGTTTGCACCGGCCAGTCACAGCTCGTCGCAATGACAAGGCATGGCTCTGCAGGGGCAAAAACGAAGAATTAACAATAGGATTTATACAACTACTTGAAACAGCATGCGACAGCGATTCACTGTTTGCATTGTATTTGCTGCGACACAAAAATGATTAAAGTACATTAGTAAAGTTATGAATCTACAATTAGCTTCCAAAACTGGGCTCTACACTACGTTAAGAATGTCTCAACTACATTTTCTCAATGGAAGCAAGAAGACAGAAAAGTGAATCTATAATTTGACGCCATTTAGTCCCATGCTTTCCATAAGTGACCATTGGTAGAGCTAAGAATCTATTATAAATGTAAGTCCTACCTTGCAAGTGAGAGAGCGTGTACATGGTTTATTATCTTCCTTTCCAATCACACCACAGTGAATATCAGGATTGTACTCTCGATCTGAAATCATAAATAATAAGGTATTTGTCGTGTGCTTCTGTTAAAGTCGGGGTTACCTTGGAAGGTCAGGTAAACTAGCAAAAACAAAGGTTAGTATATTCTGCACATCTGATTACAGGTGGGGTTGGGGAAATTCAAAAAGTTTTAACAACAAACTCAAATAAAAACCAATTTTACGGCGCTTTATAACTCCACATAACGGAAAACACTTGACGCATATAATAATCTTAACCTTGCTCATATTCCTCACTACAGACTGAAAAATATGATAATGTACAATGGTAATCTTTCACTAAACCGATAGGAAATAGCAACAGCATTAATTTGCCAATCGCTGCAAACCCTTCCAAAGCAATATCCCAAATGTGCCAAACAAATGAACCAATATAATTCTTGTGTATATCTTACAAACGTACACTTAAAATTTTCAAAACACTTACAGTCGTTCATACACATAAATATTTAGTCTTTGGTAATTAATTTTTAACCATAAGAAATAAATTTCACAACTGCACAATACACACACTTACGGTCATAATGCCATGATATACTGCCTATAATAAGGTAAACTTTAGTCAACTTTTGCAACGATGAATCATAAACAAAACAATTTTGTGCCTCACAAAGCTCCCGATACTTTCTGTTTCGTGGTTTTTATGGCCGTCTTTCATTTATATCCAGGGTATAAATTATATTATGTATTTTTCAAAAGTACAACTTTCAGTTGAATCTCTGCAATATCTTACCAAAATGTACATGTATCGTAACTCAGTGATGCATTTCTTACTGTGCATTAACATGTGTACATTTCTCTTTCTTTTTCAAAAGAAAGGATTTACAATTTTGAAAGAAATTTGACTGGGGTGCTCCCTCCTACAGAAAATCCTGAATCCGCCACTGTTGCGAATAGGCTAAATACAAAATTATTCCCTTTGAAATTATAACTCTGTGTTCTTCGGAATAATTACCTTTGCACGGAAGCAATTTCCCCGGATTTTTAAAAGCTGCAAGTTTCTTGCCAAAGGTAGACGTCGGACTGTTTATGTCGATTTTATCCAGATGTTTGGTACTGGTCGCTAGAATAGGCGTCGTTGGTACAGACGATTCTGGTGACGTCAGAATAGGAGTAGTTGGTGACGTCAAGCCGGGTTTGCCTTCACTACCTTCACAAGATGATGATGACGTCAATGACAAGTTCAGTGCAGGCGGTCTGTAGAAACTCTTTTCGCTGTTGTCAAGCTTACCGTCATAAGAACCTACAATAAAATATCGCACATTACCTTGAACAACCGTGGCGTTTTAATTTACTTGTTTATTTTCTTTCGAAAGAATTTTTGGCTGTTAGTCTGAAAATTTTTACAGCTCAAATTTAGTTAGTTTAGGCCATGGACTGTTTTGGATTACACCACACAAAATCTTTTTTTCCGACAGGAGATTGGAATAAAAGAAATCAACCATGTCAAAAGAGAAATGACAACTTTATTAACTCTTGTAATGTTCCTGGTATCATTTTATAGTTGTCCTCGGATACATCGATATTTTTTCGTGCGGGAAAATAGCATCGATGTAAGTGGGATATCGATATAAGCAGAACAATTAATATGAGGGTCCATTAATTTGGTGCGGAAAAAAAGTATCGATATAAGCGGGATATCGATATAAGCAATATCGATATATCCGGGGAGGAGTGTACTTAAACCTGAAATTCCGGGTTTTTTTCTTTCCCAACAATGCTATGTATGGTGTAAGCTATGTGCATCTTCTCAAGTCCCTTTTCTACTTATTTACATAAAATAAACTAAATTTCATACTATGTTTGCTTGATTTACTGCTGTTGTGAGTTGACTTGAGGTGAGAGTCACTCTTGCTGGAGATTATTGGTGCAGATAGTGGAGTCCCGTTGAATTTGGTAATGTCATCTAGTCCAATGTTGACTTCCGGGCTGTCTTCTACTTTAACGAAGTCCAGAGTATCTGGCTTTTCATTTGACTTCGTACTGTTCAGTTTGGTGATATCATTCCACTGCTTGTCACTCAGAACACTGCTATTCTGCTTACCACTGTCACTTCCCTTATTCAGTTTACCACTGTCACTCAGTTTGCTGCTGTTATGTTTAGCACTGCTACTTCCTTCCTGTTTGTCATTGTGTTTATTCCACTCAGATTTCGAACTGAACTTGCTACTGTTGTGTTTCGTACTATTACTTCCTTCGTTCTTGTCAGGACTTTTACTTCTACCACTGCCACCCCATGCATTCTTATCCTGCTTCTGCTTACTGCTTCCATCTGAGTGTTCGTGCTTACTATGCTTACTACTTGAACTGCGCTCACCACTGTGACTGTGCTTGTGTTTACTGCTTTTAGTTCCGTCACTACTGTGGTGAGAACTATGCGAATGTACTGATGAATGCTTTTTGTGAGGAGACACGTCGTTTAGTGTTGTACTATTAACGTCATGTTTCTCAACATCGTTATGTTTACTTTCTGATTTCACCTTCGACTGCAAGCTAGATTCCGATTTCAACTTACTCGATAGGGAAAACAAATCTTCATCATCGGAAAGTCTTGACTGATCACTATCTTTGATTGACTTTGCTTCTGATGTAGACTTAGTATTATGGTTTTCACCTTTTGAACTGTGATGTGAAGGCTCATGTCCATGACTCAAGTGAGAAGACGAGACCTTGCTCTTATCTCTATGTTCCTTTGAGTTGCTTTTGTTGGGTTTAGTCGTACTGTTTGCAGGTTTATGATTGGAAGAAGGCGGCATATGAAGAGTTGGTGCATTATTCTTGGCAGACATGGTTGGTGGAAGTCTTTCCATTTTCACAACAGGCATTGAATGGTTTCTTTGCACCTTGTCAGACTTATGCAGTGACAAGGTCGCATTTGATAAGGCATGATGATGCTTTGAAGGGGACTTGTTAAACCCCGAACCATCATGACTTGACCGACTAGTCCCTCCACCTCCATCATCTGGAGGCGTTTTACCATGCACATCGTGTTTCATAGATTTTGAACCTGAATGCACTCGTTTGTCATCTCTTGGTGGTGACATTGTGGGCGACAGCGCAGTTGAAGATTTCCGCCGTCGTGGGGAATGATTCTTTGGTTTTCGCCCATGACGCACTTCTGTTGGCAGAAAAAGGAAGATTGATTAAAATAAATGTCCTGTTTTTAACTTTAATATACAGCTGCACAACAAATATGACTGGCTATTCAGTTTGTGAAAGTACAAGGCACGATTTGGTTACGATTGTGACGTGAAGCTAAACTGTTCACATCAATATTCTGCACCTTGACTTTTTAATGAAACTAATTTATTCAACAAAAATTTATCATAGCTACTACAGGTTAATATATTAAAATATCTCATGACAGAAACCATACCCATGTGTCTTAATAGTGCCTGAGGTTTGACTACTTGCTTACAAGTTTCACACACAACCAAGTAAAACTCATCCTGTGCAGGACACAGTCCAAACAATGGCATGTCTGAAATTAGAAAAACACACATCATATTAGCACATACAGATGTATACATTGACTCTGGTATTCTTGAGCAATACGGAAAATGTAAAATGTACGCAAAAATAAAACAGAACATTTGCACATGCATCCAAAGATTTTAATGTCTTCATCAGAAAGCTGTGCATTTCTTTTTCTTCCACTCGAAACATCATCGATTGTGAGATTCATAAATCTAGTGTTGCATTTCATCAGTGGACTTTGTTCTACGGAACTTTCTTTGTAACTAATTTAGTTAAGGTATACCTCAAGAATGATTACAGTCACGTTAGAACAAGTTTATGAATACTCATGTATTGGATTATCCGAATAAATAGCCGACAGCAGTCATTTAAAACTATTTAGCACATGAAAAAATGCAAACTTACCATCACGTTTAAGCCTCATCGACTCTGCATGACAACTGCTATATTTAGATCTGTTTAATTCATCTTCATCTAAAACGAAAATTGATGTAAACATTTTGAAAAACAATGATGCTGCATTCGAATAACAATCCTTTCGGTTTTAAATGTTCAGTCATGTAAGGATAATTTGGTTGTATTGCACCAATTTACACTCGTTGACATGTTGTGGCAACCTTTTAAATGACTGTCAGGGTGACACAGACTGTGCACGAATGCTGTGATTTGCTTTTAAAGGGTCCTTCTCAATTGTATTTTGACAACGAAAGATGCAGGAGCTGTCAACATGGGAAGCCATGTTGCCATTTTCAAACGCTTCTAAATCGCATTTTAGCAACATTAACCACCCATTGTAGTATATCAAAATAAAGCTTATGGTCTGATATTTTATAAAACGAGCATACCTTCTACTTTATTGGCCCAATCGGACCAGGGTTTGCCCAAAAACAAAGATGGGCTATTTTCCAAGGACTCCGCCATTTTAGTTTATCAATCGGACATTGCCGACTGTCTGACGTCACGCTCGGGTCTTTCCGCCAAGCATGCGCTTTTGAAAAAAATTACCAGATCCCCTACAACATTACAAAATTGAGCTCAAAGTTTCTACCATTTTCACACTAAAATTAAACTTAATGGACATTTGCGTTAATATATTCAGAGATCTAAAATTATGTAGATTTCATCTACCGAAGCGTTTTTCCATAAAGGGCTAATAAAATATATTTTATATGACAGTAAGGTGCATCAAAACAAAAATGGCAGTGTCGGAGGGTAAGTATTTGAAAGCCGGCAACACGTGTGTTTAATTTATGCACTTACAAGCCACATATAAATATCTTGCCATGTTCAAGAAATAAAGCAATGCAAGGGCATCCGTGATAAAGTAAATTTGAAATGCTTTGACATATGCCGACACGCAAAACAACCAATTTATGGGACACGCGATCACAAATTTTAAGATTAAATTGCAAATCCACTTGATGACTGTCGTTGGTAAGGCAAGGTCTTTTTCTCAAGGAGGTTGACACTTTATTTTCCCGCAGACAATTTATTCAACCATTGGCAACCCACGTAACATTCAAAGCCATTGCCCTGGGCTTGACCTGCCTTTTGCTGGACCCAATTTTACACATTGGGACATGTATGGAGAAGCTTTAATTTGCCAAAGCACTTTCACAAAGTGTCAATTCTATCCATGGACAGTAAGGGATCTCCTATATAAACAATGAAATTCATTATATATAAAGAATTTCATGAAACGAAATAAAATTTCATAAAGAAAAAATTATTTAAAATGTCTCTGAATCCCCTAATACTTTCTATGAAGTATGTATTTATTGTACAGCACCTAGTTAGTCTATCGCGCATGGGTTGATAGACTTCTGTGATGGGTAGCCTAAAACGTCCATGAGCTCAAAAAAAGCACCAGGAACCTGTCAGATGGGAAAGGTCAGAGTGCATGGCTGTGGACTCTGTTCAAACTTGTTCATTCCAGCGATAGACTCTTTAGCCATTAGGATAATTCATGTTAATGTCTGTTTTCAATGAGTATTTGTTACTGGAGACTTTTATTCCTTTAAAAATGTTCTATGTTGACATGACCTTGTTTTGATTGGCCTATTCAGAAGGGATGTTTACAACTGAATATTTACAATTTAAGGTTACAGCATGGAATCACACCTTCTGAATAGCCCAATCAAAACAAGGTCGTGTCAGATGTAAACAAAAATTCATTATATATAATGAAATTCATTACATATAATGAATTTCATTTCGTCTAATGACATTCATTATATTTGAGGGTAATTCCCTACTGATGAAGTAAATCAGGATCCCTTGTGTAACAATACTTTACACTTCTTGCTCATTCGACATTGATGCCGATGAACTTCATCACTGTCTATGCACTTTTACTCTGAGTGTATTGTTGATCACAAAGACTTCATATTGTCAATAAGATACGATTCATTCTTACTTTTAGATGAAATATTTCGTCGAAAGCTTTTGATAGAGGGAGACGGAGGTCAGGATGACAAACGGATATCTAATCTCATCAGGACGTTCATCCGATGGTACAACACAGACCTACATACAGAAGAAAGGTGGGCGGCAAATACAGAACACATTTCTAGAGTGAAGTACAACTTGCTTTGAGGGGCCACCCTTACTTTAATGTAAATTGACTGCAAATGACAGGTGGCCTCACAAAGCAGTGACGATTTAATGATTCATCTTTTAGAAAATATATGAAAGAAGCCTACATGTTAGCTGTAAATGCAAGGTGGTCGCCCAAAGCAGTGGCTTGTTGAATCAGGTTCTACTGTACATATACTGTCACATCGTTTTGTATTATTTTTAATGAAGATGAAACACTATTGTCATCAACTTTTGGTAGTATTTGTATTCACATTCACATTCATGTGGTTCACAATCATTTGGAAACGTGGAGAATATGCTATGGATCTATGTGATTAATGTATTGCAGTGAAGAGCTCCAGAGAAAGATAGAATCTCAATTGGCACTGTGTGAATTCTCGATGGAAAAATCTGTTCAAGTGTACAAGATGAACGAACATGAACAGGAAAACTACGAAAAACTTAACAAAGACATCGGTAAAGGTTTAATTGTATTGAGTAATTGATGAAAATGTTTCACTGGAACCTATGTTTAGATACGTCTTTCAATGGTTGTTGGAATGAAAGAACTATTTCAATATAATTTTAGAGAAGCAGATATCTCAAGCCTACAGCAGAATATCAGAGTGTAAAAATGAACTTACACAGGCAAAGAGGATACGTAAAAACCGACAAGGTAAGAAATTTAAGGGTCAACATTACAATTGCATGTAGAGACGTGGAAAAATTCATAATTTTGGTTATTAGGACAAGAAATAAAACGAAGAAACGCATTAAGATGTATCAAAAGCAATGATTTTGATTTGTGCTTCTGGCACTGTCATGAAAATTTTACTTGGTTAATTCCACGAAATTATCTTTTGAAAGAATATGATGCTTTGGCCAAAGTAATCCAGCAGCACCCTGACAGAGAAGATACCATGGCGTAAGTATTATGAGGTTAAACTCTTTGGTACAGATGTAATTCCAGTAAAAATTAACACAGATTTAGACATCGAATGTATTGATGCGTGTTAGGGCTAAATCGCTTCTTTTGAGCTTAGTGCTATGACTTATACAAAAAGGGTGTAAGTGGCACATCCTGGCATGTTTTGATAACCAAATTTTGAATTGCAGAAAAATGGAGAATTTACAGAAGGAGATTGAATCATTGAAAGAAACGAAAGAGTCATTAGACAAAAAGGTGATTGACTTTTCGTATTTCATACAGTCATGTTACCTTTAAAAACGTTTATCATATAATTAACAAATAGACGTCTATCAGCTAATGATCATAAACTTAACTAATTGCTTAAATAAACGAAATTAAACGCCTATAGATAAACGTTACTGTAATCCAAGAAACCAGTGCATTACCCATGAT
>JBCAUI010009558.1:0-10041 GCA_038406195.1 Haplosyllis anthogorgicola | reverse complement strand
GTCTATCAATTTGATCTCAGAGCAGAAATAAACCTTTCCAGAGTAGTAAACAAAATAACATGAAAATTGTATCGATTGTGCTGTATCGTTAAAGTACATTGCACATTTCATGCAAAAGTGATCGAAATTACAGCCTGGTCGAAATTAGGTGCACTTGCTCTATTTGCCTGTGAGCAGGAGACACATTTTATCTCTCATATCTCTTACGTCCCTATCACTATTCGTGCCCACTGGTTAAGAAAGTACTTGTGTCCCAATACAACTAATGAAAGTCCCAGAACTAACGGATCTCAAAGAGATCAAAACATCGAGAAAGAGTAAATGTGCATGCTTGTTTTGCAGACTTTTCTTCAAACGACGCGTGTTTACAAAAAATTGCACATCCAGAAAATTCAAAACTTGTCTAAGATTGCCTTGTGGGACTTGATACGATTCATATAATTTTCCCCATGTACCACATACCTCTGTGTTTCTCCAAACACCTCCTTTTATTGTTATTCGTGGCATATTTTCTGTTAAATTCAGCTACGTTTCACAAAACTTTTTGACTCCACAAACTAAAAATCCAATATGGCAGCGCCCACAAAACGTTTTCTCGCGTCTTCACGAAGTAAATCACATGGTTTTATCGGCGCGAGATTTCATTGTTTACTGAGTCAAATTTGATGAATTAGACACACTTTTTTACTTGCATTAAAACGTGAGTTATTTTTATTGTCGCTTTACAATTGTATGTTTTGTTGCATGTTTACCTTGTATATTTTAAAGTTACTGACTTTGTGGAAAAATCAAGTGTTCAGAATTTACTCACGTTGGACATGAAAAGTTGGCACATTTTCAATATTCCCATGCTTGTCCAGTTGACTACTAATAATCATGATCATGTATGTTTCATTTTATTGTGTACACTCGCTGACAAGAACATAAATTATACTGTGCATTGTCGTATTGTGAGTGGTCTTTAGTTCAAATGTTGTTGTATTTTATTTGAGTGTAAAAGATAATGGCACGTCATGAGTAAAGTTTGCATGGGAAAAAGGCAACCCATGCTTCGACTGCAAAACCCATGTCAAACCAAGGGCTATTTGTAAACTGGCATACAGGTGTATACATGATACACCTTTTGCAAACGAACAGGCAGAAAGGGAGCTGGGATGACTCAAGTGAGACCGACTCAGTCTTGTATCAGATCCTTCACAGGTACCGTTTTTGTGGGCGTACACCGTAAATTTAGGTCCACGAGTACCTGATGCCTGGTGAAGTCCAGAATGAAGTGTGCATAACAGTTGTTTTAACCATGGTAGATACAGAAATTTTACATCTGAGATAAATCCTAACCACCTCCACAGAAAATAACTAAACGAGACAGCCTCAAAGCCGCATATCAATCAGAGGGACTTTCACCTTTTGCTTCACATAGGATCATGATTTGTCCGTCTTAAATTGCTAGGCATATCAAACATCAAACATGTATATAAGTATGAAGTTTGTCACGAGCGACCGAGCGTGTGAGGCAAAATGGTTGCGCCTGTAAAGACACATCACTTGCAAACGGAGCTGTTGGGGGTAGGGTGGGGTATTGAATGGCTGGTCAATTTGGGAATCCCCTGGGTCCCCGGGGTTCGATACTAGTTTGTGTTTATTTGGATGTTGCTCCTGGACATTGAGTTCATGATACATATTTAGCACCCTTATGTGTCTACATACCCACTTTATATTCCCACTGTTTAGTTTGACAGTCACATTTGTTGTTTTCATTATTATTTTAGACTAACTCATTCTCATTTTGTATCTTTGTCCTATTGTGGCCAGTATTCTCATCGTCGTTTTTGGCTCATTTGGCATAATTGCCAAAGAGCCTATAGAATCATGAATTGTCCATTGTCCGTCATTGTTGTTGTCGTCCGGCGTTGTCAGCGTTGTTGTCTGTGCACACCTCTCCTGAGCACACTATTGATCATAGAGACTTCATATCTTACACACATATGCACCTATGTCCCATCTCAAAGCCTAGCAAAAATTATGTTGCTGTGACCATTATTGTCAAATTGGGAGCCATATTTGTATTTTTCTTTGATCCTTGCTCCTGGACATGCATTTGATAGTACAGACTTCATACTTAGCAATCTTATGCACCTATGTGTCCTCTTTATTTCTTGAAAATTATATTGATGCCACCCATATTTTCAGTTTGGCAGCCATAATTGTGTTTTTTCATAGATCACACATTTGAGATTTGATCTTTAACATATTTTGGTAATGGAATATTGTGATATAGCTTAATACTTTGATAATGCCAAATGAGCTCAGGTCCATCTGGACCTATTTTTTATTACATTGAATTACATTGCGTGACAAGAATTTTCAACGTGCGGTGATCGGAAAAAAATTAAAGTTGGTCCCTAAAAAGCCAAACTAGTCATAAATTAAGAAACATATTTCTCAATTGACTTGAAACGGATGGTCTCTGATGCCTCTGTAACCTGGTGAATACAATGTGCTTTCCAAGGTTTTTGGGTTTTTTTTGAAATCATAATTTGAAAGTGCGGCGAGAAATTTAATCCAAACAATAAAATAAGAAAGCCTAATGGTCACTACAGTGTTAAACGATGAAAATAACGACGACCACATGAGCCTGTTGCATAATGAATCAGGTGTAACTGTTAGTCGACCCTGCATTATACACAACTGCGTCCTCGTGATAAAGTGAGTCTTACTCGTTAAATGAATTAGCCCAAGGCTTAACAGAGAGTTTAAGTTCCACGCTTTTCGCCAATGTGTGCGTGTAAGATGAATTCCAAAATCACCAGATTCCACCTCAGCAGCGACGGAACGCTGCTGAGTAGCTCGGCGCTGTTACGTTAGCTGCTGATGTGGAATCTGGTGCTTTTTGACGTATTTGCTTAACTTAATATTATCGGTTAACACTTCACCATTTTAAACTTACACGTACACGTTGACGTAAAACGTGCAACTTAAACTCTGTAATAACAAAGTGGATTTCCTTGTCACAATATCCCGAAGGTACCTCACATGTTAGAATACAAGGGGCCACCTCCGCTTATTTATCTTCTGTCAACTCCTGCAACAGGGAACCTGTTTCGTAACTGAAAGTTCATGTCAGCAGCATGAATACCACAAATGAAACGACATCGACAATTTAGAAACGTTTTGACAATAGGGAACTAAGTGCATGGTGATTTGGTAATATTATGGCTGATATTATTTGATGGTGTGTTGAATTGCAATACTAAAGTACAGGATCAATTTGACCGCTACACAATTTTGGCAGACAATAAATACGGTGCATTTTTCGTTCCCTACTGCAATTGAAGCTCTGTTATCTCTTCCAATTTGGAAACTGCAAAGACTTCTAGATGTGTGGTTATTGCTGTTCTGATATACTCTTACTTTACCCTTTTGAAATTTGTCGGCATAACAGGACATTCTCCTGTTCTCTCGCTGAAGTAGCCTATGCTTGCTGCGCTAGGTTTTTCATACTGTGGGTGATGGGTTCCAGTCAACCTGGGTGTTGTACTTCCAGTTATTTGCTTGAATAAATTGTAGGTAGAAATTATTGCCTATTTCTTTGTGATTTTAAATTACAAATTACGTTTTAACAAATTAACTATTTCTGAGGCCGGATGGGTGATGTGTTCTAGTACACCTTCACCGGAGACCTGCGAGAATCAGAGATAGTCTCGCAAATCCCGCAGTCAATATGAAAATCTTAAATATCAAAATTAAAGGTTTGTTGTTTTTGGAAAAAAGTGTACAATTTGTAGAATAATATTTGTCTGTTACACAAACCATATACTAATCCTAATAATGAAGAAAACATTTTATTTTTAACATTTAAGATTTCATATTTGCTGCAGACCTACAAAACTGTATCAGGAAAATGTGCAGTTGTCAAAATGACGACGTGGGTCCCCTACCTGGTAATCAGTAATGAAGCCCAAGCGAAATGAATGTCCAGGCAGGTCTCCAGCCAACAGTGAGAAAACGTAACATAACGTAACATAACGTAAAAAGGAAATTGTTGCGTAGTTGCTTAGGTTTGTGGTTTACGTTGACTAATTATTGCCATTTTTTGTGATTTGAAGCCTAAAAATTATGTTTAAAAAGTAACTGTTTTTATGAATCCTTCAGCATTCATCATCGCATGTGGTGCACTGTACATGATATCGTTCTGGCCAGTAAACCTAGTGCATTCCATTGCCTGATAGTCCTATTGGCGAGCGAAAAATATCGGAAGTTTCGCACACTTCTTATAATGTATTTTATATTTGCCGTAATATTGTAAACTGTAAATATGAGAAGCGTCCAAGGCCAGTGTCAAGCCTATTCATCAACTGCCTCATAGAGACTAAGCCGTGAAAAGGCGTGGGAGGGTGGATTAGGGCGAGGATTATACGAAGCATTAAACATTCATGACTTAGTTACATATTGTGTTGAAAAGTTCCACAAAACGTAATAAAAACTCCTTGCGGCAGTTTCTTCATGGATGCTAAAAATCGTAGTTGTTGGATTTAAGACGCATGCCCAAATTATGGCACTCCCCTCCTTTTTCTGATTCCTTCACATTTTTTTTTTTAAATCATAACCTTGGAAGACCCTGTTGGGAAGTAATTGTGTAAAACGCCTCTGAAACTTGTGACCATGAGTCTATGGAACGTAACACCAAATGAATGACCTTGAACTTTACAATGAGGCACAATTGCTATGTTACGTTGAAGACCACTCACTTCCCTTCAATCTCCAGGCCAGTGATGTATGTTTCAAGTTGTAATGACAGGTTCCCTGGTATATGTTGTGAAGGTTATTTACAGGTAAGGTAATTACAGGGTGTGATGGTCAGGGAAGGCGAGAAACCTTATCTTGAAGGGTGATTATTTGGGTGTCATATTCTGATAGAAATAGACCCACAATAGCCAGGTTGTCTGCAAATCATCTTTAAATTTAGGCTTCAAACTGAAAACTTGTGCTTCATCGGATAATGGCTGTTTCCTGTCCAAATAATGTTCAAAGTGTAAAAAGGAAAATACACCAGCTAGTTTCAGAGTAAAAATAAAGGAGTACAAGAGACAAAATAAGGTGGAATCACACTTGCATACACTTTTAACAGAAGGCTGATAGTATGTACAGGAGATGCATTCCCATCAGTTTTCGAACAACTACACATCAAAAGCACAGCATGGAAATCTTTGTTCTTTCCTGGGTTCAGTACGTTACCAAATTGATCTGAATCTCAGGGGCTGATATTCTTCACAACTCGATATTGAATAGCTATGTTCTTTGCTACTTGAGCAACAGGTAGCCCAGTGATGAATTTGTGCTACTTTGACGCTTGCCAAGTGCGGGCAGATTATGACGTTACTCCATTTAGTGATTTGACGCATTTGAATTGCGGTCATGGCGTGGTAGTATAGACGTCTAATTGCTCTCAAATAATTATTATGATACGTTGTCATGAAATAGACATTTACGTTACTGGCAGCAGGTGAGAAATGTGATACATTGGTAATGGAATGATGTCTGATTCTTGCACAGTTTGGCCCATGAAAAGCAAACCCACTCACTTTGGTCTCATACTCATACAGAAGTACTCGAAAAACATAGGCCATCTGTAATTTGAATGTGCACACAGAGGTATTCACTCAAGGAATACCTGTCCCTTTTATGTCCCATCTGGACTGTGCAAGTGGTATTATCACATTTTACAACTATGTACAATGTGATGTGAAACATGAAAGACTGTGCCCAAACAATTAATTTTTCACCTGTGAAGAGGCCTATTTCTCCCCTTAATTTGTGAGTAATTATAATTAAACACCTGCTTTAAGAAAATTTTGAAAAGTATTTGAACTGAAATTAGTGAACAATTTGGAACTAATGAGAGATTTGCGAACATCTGGTTTATTACGTCCATTTGTTAGCTGATCTGAACTGCACAAAGAAAATGTTTTACACATTGGCGGATCCAGGATTTCCCTACGAGGCGGGCCCGGCCCGGGGGGGGGGGTCGCCAACCCAATTTTCACCTATTTTCGCCCCAAAATCAGGAAAAACTGCATGAAAATGAAGAAAATTTTGGCCGTGGGGGTGGGGTGGGGGGTGGCGCCTCCTGCACCCCCCCCTAAATCCGCCAAAGTTACATGGTAATTTTTCACCACAGCAGTCAGTTATTTCTCCTTAGTTTGGATAAGTCGCACGAACCAGACCTCACGATTACCGTCTTTTGTAATGTACACGTCCCTTTGTATGTTTTCATTGCTTATGCTTTCGTTTCTGTTAAAGGATTAGACTTCGGTTAAAGTTACGGGGCGCCACAGGCTTCCCGCCTTACCTGCACCTGCAAGTCACGTGACAGTCTACAGACTATCCTATTGGTTGATTAGAGTTACGCGTTAGCATCATTAGTAGCATCATCAGTAGCATCATTAGTAGCCATCTTTAATTAGTTCAACTTGCACCTTTGATGAGACTACATGTATTTTGTACCAGAGTTAATAAATTATATCCGAAGTCTAGAAACTCTTGTTCTAGTCTTTTTACAATTTCCGATACGGATAAGGGATGACGGATTGTACGGATAACGTTTTAGTACTGTTGCATGGTCTTCATGCAGAGATATACTTGTATATCTCATATAGATCATAAAACATTTACATCAATCCGCTCTCGTTATGAAATGTTTTATGATGATAAATTGGATTGTTGCATTAGAACATAATTCGACGAAACACACACAAAGGCTACACAAGCATTACCTGTACGCTTTGCAGCAAGCTGGCGCCAACTGGTGGCGAATCTAAACATCACTGAACATCATTGTAATTAAACATCCATGCGATAGATCTACTCTCGCTTTTACTCTGTGGACACTGTGCCCGAAAATGCCAAGCAGAGGTACCAGTGGCCCTATAAATGAAACGTCGGTTGCACTAAAGAAAGGGAATAAAATTGACCTATTGCCCTAATTGATGCCATCACATCACAGGACGTCCATTGTAATGTGTACTAGAAGTACTAGAGTAGAGTACTAGAAGTACTAGAAGGTCATTGTGTTCAAGTCTGCTATGTCGATAATGGATTAAACGTGTTGACGACAATCTAAGATTTGTTAAGTGAACTGATCAAAGGGTTTCGTGATGAAGATCAGAAACACGAGTGGAACTTCATTGTCTCCGTTTCTTCGCAGAAGTCATGACCTTTAGGTACAAATTTAGGGCGATTTTCTATTCTGTGCTTGAGTACTCTGCCAAATCTGACAACGCCAGTTTTGTTCATTCATGTGAGAGGAGTCCAGCCAGCCATGCCGTATACACGCGTATACAGTATACACCTCTATTGGTGGAAAATGCAGGTGTCGCACCAGACGTGACCCTCAGGATCACCGTATGCAAGAAAAAGTGCAGGTGAGAGATCCACCCAGGATTTAAAACCAGGGGTAATCAGTGACCCCACAAATGGATCCTAGTCCAACAAAAACTTTTAAAAAAACTTATTGTACTTTACTTTCAGACTGCTCCGTGCTTACATTGCCAAATAATAGATCTATTACTTCACTGTTATTGGATAAAAATTAATGAATTTGTAAAGCAACGGAAATTGCAATATTAGCGATACAATAATGAAAACAATTTGTAATTCTTGCAAATGCCTCCATTCCTCAGTGTTACCAAATCATGAAATTCGCTAAATTATTTTGGAAACGTACAAAACAGAAGACGAAGTAAAATAATTTCACGCTGTGTTTTGATGTGCTATTGTTCCAAAACTTCGCGGAAGTTTCATGGGATGACGTAACTGGAAGGTTAGCATAACTTATATCATACTATCATACTATTAAAGATTAGAAGGCAAGATTCTGTCACGTAGCTGATACCTTGAACTCAATGACCTTTGGAAGTCTATCCATTTACATAGCAGAATAATAAATTAGGTTAAAGAGGTCTCAGGAGAGGTCCTCATCGGCTGCAAATGAGGTCAATAAAAGCACATGGCAGGTACATGATTCCTTGGAAGGGTAACCGTCCAAAGGACGGGTTCCTGCTGGTGATTAGTCTAAAATTCACCGAATGACAGCTTAACATGTATCATGCAAGTTGACTTGTTGTAAGATGGTCTTCCATGAAGGTCCAATGTCAAAAGTGCGTCAAGACAACCGTTTTTTGTCGTCACCGGGTATTCTGATCTAAACACAAAGGACACAACATTCATAAACATTCTACGAAATCAGAAATATTTTATAGATTAAAAGTAGTTCATGAGTAGCATATTGTACACACTGGCGTATCCTGGATTTTTCTTATGGGGGGTAGGGACTCAAACCCTATCCAACTCTACCCGATTTACGCCCAAAATTCCAAAAGAATAATTGCATGAACAAGAATAGGAGGGGGCGTGCGTCTCTTACGCCCCCTAGATCCAATGGTACATCACGAAGAATACAGTTTAAGTTGTGCAAAATGTTTAAATCGGTTCAAACTGTATAATTCACAAAACTGGAAACGGAGTATTTTTTTGCAAAAATGCAACTGCCTTTTAAGACAAATTACTTGAACAAATTAGGTGGATTTTACCTTGACTTTGTTTCATGGAAAATATCCCTAGACATGGATTTAGGAATAAAAGCAAGAGATATATCTGAAGCCGTAGCAACCACTACATCAGTGCATAAAGTTAATGTCATGACTGTATAAACGATATTGACAATCCAATGAGGAAACGGAAAAGTCATGTAGGAAAACAAATCTCTTATCCAAGGTTGTTGTCTGGGCTTTTCGACGGTTGCTACAGTACCATATGTTATTTCCATGCCTACATTATCAAAACAGCAGTTACTTCCATTACAGAACAGACGTGTTACTTGTCGCACATTTTCTTTGAACTTAAATTTCTTCAGTAGTTCTAAATAATAACACATACGATGTAAGCCAAATTAACTAAGATATGTAGCTCTATACTGTAGGTATGTCAAATTAGTCTCAAAGTGAATTTATACATCCAATGTGGATCTCTCGCCTGCCTCATACTTGCTTGTGTGAGGTGATCCAAAGGGTCACGTCTGGTGCGACACCTGCCTTTTCCACCAATAGGGGTGTGAAACATTTGTTACTTCATCTTCTACTCAGGCAGCTATGGTGTAAAATTGGGCTCTCAGCGGAGACTACAAATTGCTTGGGTCATAGTAATTTAAGTGGCCACCTCATTTATCAGCTTTCAAACTGGTTACAAAAATCATCAGGTATATTAGGTCTTCTTGCAGAGCTGAGGTCAAAGAAGAACATGCTGTGTGTTCCCAACGTGTGTTGTAATATGTGTTTCAATATCATCTCAGTAAACCTTTCAATGCGGCTCATTCACTTTAACTTTAGCGGAGACGCCAATTTGACACTATTTCTGTTTACTTTAAAAATTTTGTTTGGTAACAAACGGAAAATTGTTCCCTTAACATACCATTTCAGGTCGCAATAGCTTTGTCCCAACTAAAACAAAATGATTTTGGTACTTATGGCTCAATTGGCATATATATGCCTAAGAGCCAAAAGAATCATGAATTGTCTGTCCTTGTCATCGTTGTTGTTGTCATTGGCGACATTGTCGTCTGTGCACACTCACCCTGAGCACACTATTAGCCATAGAGACTTCATATTTTACACACATATGCACCTATGTCCCCCATGAATGCCAAGCAAATATTATGTTGCTGTGACCATTATTCTCAAATTGGTAGCCATATTTGTATTTTTCTTTGATCCTTGCTGCTGGACATGCATCTGATGGAACAAACTTCATATTTGACAGTCTTATGCACCTACAAACTGCAAAAAGACTAGAACAAGAGTCTTTAGACTTTGTATATAGTTTATTGACTCTGGTACAAAATACATGCAGTCTCGTCAAAGGTGCAAGTTGAACTAAAGAAGTAATCAAAGATGGCTACTAATGATGCTAGTGCATAAGTCTAATTAACCAATAGGATAGTCTCTAGACTGTCATGTGACTTGCAGGTGCAGGCAAAGGTGGGAAGCC
>JBCAUI010009547.1:0-10041 GCA_038406195.1 Haplosyllis anthogorgicola | reverse complement strand
GTTACATGGCCCAGGTGCCCGGGGTTGGCAGGATCCAGTCCCTACAAGACAAAAACATAGGTTAGCATAAAGAAACGACCGTGGGGATGGATAAAGATGAGGTAGAAGGAATCTAGACATGTTATACACTTACCTGAAGGAACACCGATTGTAGGAACTCCAAGCGCTCGTGCTCACAAATGGTCTTAAACTCCTTGATTTTCACCGCACGTTCTTCCACCATCTTGGACACATGTAGGGGGACCAGGAATGTGTGTGCAGCTGTCTGACATGTCAGATTGCCATGTCCAATGTCACCCATGGGCCGGGGGTGTCTAACATGCGGTGGCATCCTTGAGTGATGATTTAGTAGCTATGTATTGGTTTCCTTGATTCAGATTTGATTTGAGTTCGTTTAATTTGTGACTACATATTTTTGGTTGAATCTTTGGTTATTAGTGCTCAAAAGGAAACAAAACAAACAAAACTCATTGAAAAATTACAGAAATGAAAGGAAATTGAGAAAAGGAACTGAATCAGGCTGAAAGCATGGGAACTGATGAAATCGCAAATGAAGCCAGTGAAAATCAAGATGAACCCATGGAAATGGACCCTGGTCCCGTTCACATGTCCGGCCCTGCCAGACAACCCATCCTGGAGCAATTAGAAGTGGAAGCTGAGGGAGAAGTCCTGATGGAGGACGTTAGGGTGGAAATTCATGTCCCCACAGAGACTGTGAGCCAGGAGACCTCCGTAGTAACCCCCAGGTGAGATAAAGTGCCCATCATAGCCGAGAAGGACCCCAGGGCCCCACAGAAAGATGGTCCAAAAGGAAAGAAATCCCCCAAGATTAAAAAGAAGGGTGGGTTTAGGCAACCCAGGGGTAAGGGAAGAGGAAAAGGCCGGAAGGGGCATAAAATTAAGGCAACTAAAGATGATTCGGATGAGGGTAAAGAAAATGAAAGTCCAGGTGGTTCAGACGGGGGGAAACGGGAATCAGGAAACCTCAGTATCTAGGGGCAGGAACTGTGCCCCGGCCAAGAGGGAAAAATTGGGCCTTGCTAAAGAGGGAGTTTTTGGCAAATGAGAAATTAGCTCAGGGGTCTGCATATGTAAGAAAACACAGGGAGGGGATGACAGCACCAGATGCAGAAGAAATTAGGGAAATAGAGATGGACCCTAATTTTGTACCTTCCTCTGTAGCCAAGAAGATGGCCCGTACCAAACAGATGGCGAAAAAGGCTGGTGGAGGTGGGAAGGCTCCACATCAGCAGCTGGTCACCAAGGCCATGCGGAAGAGCATGCCTGGCACTGGAGGGGTTAAGAAGCCACACCATTACTGGCCGGGCACTGTGGCCCTCTGTGAGATTCGTCGCTATCAAAAGTCCACGGAATTGCTCATCAGGAAAATGCCCTTCAACCGCTTGGTCCGGAAGATCGCCCAGGATTTCAAGACTGACCTTTGTTTCCAGGCATCAGCAATCATGGCATTACAGGAGGCGTCTGAGGCATACCTCGTGTGCCTCTTCGAGGACACTTAACTTGTGTGCCATCCACGCCAAGCGCGTCACAATCATGCCCAAAGACATCCAGCTGGCCCGTCATATCCGTGGAGAATGTAACTAAACTGTGAGTGTGTAGAGAAGTCCGTCCATCATCCTCGTCATCATCTTCGTTATATCCTCATTCTCATCAGCTTGTACAGGGTTACCACGAATGTTGGGGGGAAAGACATCCGAACGTCCAAAATTCAGGTTTTTCAGGGTGGGATAATTAGCCTTTTTCGGCCGGGTGGACATGTGATTGAGGAACGTAACTTATGCAAAGAAATAACATAAAAATGGAATAAATTAGCTTGTTAATAAATAGAATTGAACAAAATAAGTATAGTAACACAGGTAAAATAGGGTATCATCACCAATTACATGTTAAATCACAGTAATAAAATAAAATTTGATTTGTTTAACTTTATATGCTGTTTTAGTGATCTTTTGTAAAGGAATGACTGCGTTATGAGGACATATCGCAAGTTTGGGAGGGGAGAATGTGACGTTTTGAGATGAACGTCTGCCGTAAAATAAATACAAACAGGTTGAAACTCGTAGTCAAGAGCTGTTACTAATGAGAAACAATCAAAACGAGGCCGTGGTGCCAAACTAGTGGGCCACTGCCTGCGCACCCACATCCGTGATGTCACTGTGATGCAATTAACAAATTGTATAAAACAGTGCATGCACGCAATGTTTATTCAGTAGGAATCCAGATCCCAAAGGGGTAACATCTATATATGACACTCTAAAGCCTCAGGTAAATAGTCTATATTAATTTATAGGAAATAGTTTAATTCATCTGGAAAAAGCCAGTTTAACAGTTGCAGGACATGAACATAGTAAAAGAATCAAGCAGAACTCAGTAAACATGCAGGCTACTAAACTGAAGACAATTAATTTAAAAGTAATTCATTTTATAATACATTGTACAATTGTTACAGGGTTTTTAGCACAGTTTGACAATAAAGCATTGACGACATATCTCCAAATCACTGTCGTTTGTACAGTTTATCAACAGAGAGACCCAGCTCTCACACAGCCATTTGCGATAAAAGCGACCAAAACATCGATAGAAACGGTTACAGCTCATTTGGCATTATCAAAAAGCTATGACAATATTCGTTACAATATCACACTGATACAAAAAAAGTCTCTCGAGATCGAAACCCAAATATGACTGCAAAACTAAAAATATAGGCGGGATCAAAAAAATCTTTGCATGATTCAGGAAATAAAGAGGGTATGTACATGCATAATGCTACCAAATATGAAGTCTGTATTATCAGCTGCATGCCCAGCATTAAGGTTCAAAGAAAATGACAAATATGGCTGCCAATTTGAGAATAATGGCAACAGCAGCATATTTTTTGCTAGGCTTTGAGATGGGACCTAGGTGCATATGTGTGTAAGATATGAAGATATGTGATCAACGGTGTGCTCAGGGTAGCTGTGCAGTGCAGCACAGATGCCAATGACGACAATACCGACGATGACAACGACGACAACAGATTACGGACAATTCATGATTCTGTAGGCTCTTTGGCAATTATGCCTAATGAGCCAAAAAGTCAGCACATTAAAATAGCCCATGGGCTAAAATCTGTGAACACGGGTGTTGTATCAGCGTGTCGATTAGACCTAGTTTACCCTCAGTTTTTCCTTTTCCCCTTAAGTGGGACCTTCCCCTGTACGTCCAGGGTCTTGTATGTCATGCCTATTGTTCTATCGTGTTGAATACCGTCTTAAAACTTGTGTTCAGTCAGTTGTAAGTTCTACCTCATTGAATAAAGATCATCTTATATGTAAAGTGAGTTGGAGTCATTTAAAACGGAGAAATACAGCAACGGGCTTACAGATGTGAAATATAGAAACAAAAAGTTGTCCCTGTTTTAATAGTCAATGCGTATATATTTAATACCTTTACATAAAAATGGGAAACGGTAGGATTTGAAAAATAATTTAAAACTAAATAGTCTGAATATAACACTAATTTCCTCATCATTTCAGGAATTTTACTCTGGAATTTACCAGAGCAGTTCTATTTTCCACTCGATATTTTGGGGAAGAAATTTTAGCCCTGGGGTACATAACGTGAGATACTTCACAGTTATAAGCCCAAGGGCTTATAAAGAGGTGGGCACTACAATGTGAATTCCCGGTAAACATGTACCATATTATTTTTTTTCTGATTTTTTTTAACCATTTTATAAATAAGCCTAATGAACCACTTCTGCGACTAGATTAGATATTCTGTCAGCAGTCTTGAACTACTCATTGCAAGAGATAAGACGATTTTCTCTTTCTCTGAAACGATAAATCGCAGCATTTTCGATGTGCAATGTCTACGATTCTAATAGAATCTACCGATATTTGCCAGATTATATACAAAGCAACGTTCATGGATACCTATTAAACAGGCTTCGAAGTGACTTTAAAACTTTATCCGACAGTGAATACAGTGGAGCCCAGCAACTTCGAGCTTGATTTGATTGCCTCGAGTCTGTAATAATCATCAGTGTTGCCGCTACTTTTAAAAATCGGGGGACAAGATGTCCCCCATACCCAATTTCTGGGGGAAATTTTCACTGCAATAGGGGTCACCCCATGTTTCATCATTTTGACTGCTACAAAGATCAACACTTGAATTCTTGTTGACAAGATACTAGAATGAAATTTATACTTCAAAGAAATAAAGTAGATATTCTAACCTGGGCCATGACTGTATTTTTGAGGTCGAATGTCCTAGCTGTGGACCAAAAAAACTTTCTCTAAAGAAAACACTTTTAGAATTATGTATTTATTGTGCACCCCATCACTGTTCAAGATAACAAGACACACAAGCTAAAATTTGGGGGTCACTTGTGACCCCCTACCTCAATTTCTGGGGGACATTTCCTTTATTCAGTGTGGGAATCCCGCGTGCCAGCGCTGTAGCAACAACACTGATAATAATCTTGAGTTTATATTGCCCGATCAAAATGATAAAAATAGGTCCAGATAGACCTGAGCTCATTTGGCATTATCATAAAACTAAGACAATATAGGTTACAATATCACATGAATACAAATGAAGTGTCCAAAGACCAAACACAAAATAAGTGACCCATGAAAAACCATAAATATGGCTGCCAAACTACAAGTATATCTGGCATCAATATATAATTTTTACAGGAAATAAGGAGGGTATATAGATATATAAAGCTGCAAAATATGAAGTTTGTATCATCAACTGTATCACCATGAGAAAGGTTCAAAACAAGAAAGAAACATAGCCAATTCGAGAATAATGGTCACCGCAACATAATTTTTGCTAGGCTTTGAGATAGGTTATAGGTGCATATGTATGAAAGATATAAAGTCTCTATGATCAATAGTGTGCTCAGGGTAGCTGTGCACAGACGACAACGACAATGACAACGACAACGACGGACAATTCATGATTCTATTGGCTCTTTGGCAATTATGCCAAATGAGCCAAAAATCAAAAGCATTATGTATGGCTTCTCCGAGTTTTTGTCTATATCGAGCTATTTTCACCAGGTTTTTTCAAGCTCTTAGTATCCAGGACTAACTGTATTAGCAGACAGGTGTGTGAAGCGTAGCTATCTGAGCTAAAAGTCAGTGAGGTTCTGGGGTCTGGGGCCGTTGGGCAACCTTTTGGGTTTTAGATGCTCGAAACTGCAATCTGCAGCTTACCTAGCTTTAGTTTACACATTGAATCTTTGAAAAATATGACCCAAATTTTTATCAGTAAGGGATCTCCTGTATAAACAATGAAATTCATTATATATAATGAATTTCATAAAACATAATGAATTTTATAAAGAAAAAATAATTTAAAATGTCTTTGAATCCCCCAATAATTTTTATGAAGTATGTATTTATTGTACAGCACCTAGTTAATGTCTGTATTCAATAAGTATTTGCTACTGGAGACCTTTATTCCTTTAAACTGTTCAATGTTGACATGACCCTGTTTTGATTGGGCTATTCAGAAGGGATGTTTACAATTGAATGTTTACAATTTAAGGTCAATCACAGCATGGTATCACACCTTCTGAATAGCCCAATCAAAACAAGGTCATGTCAGATGTAAACAAAAATCCATTATATATAATGAAATTCATTACGTATAATGAATTTCATTTCGTCTAATGAAATTCGTTATATTTGAGGGTGATCCTCTACTGTTTATCCGACATTGTGTCGCCGACAAACTGGTTTATTGCCGGGTAATTATCAGGTGTCGGGCGTCAATTTCGAAGCCTGTATTAGCCTACAGGTTTTTTTTAACATATTAACAACTGTAAAACTGCAATATGTATTTGAGATTTTACGACAATTTTGTTTTGTACCGTAAAATACGTGACTACATGAACCAACTGGCTGCTGGCCATGACAATAAATCACAACGTGCCAAACATGTACGCACTTCATTTACGTTTAAAAAGTGACAAAATGCGGATATACTTACTCCTACTTTGGCACGAATATTGTAAATATGATATGAACATTAATAAAGAGCTATCAATGAAGTCTGCTGGACTAATTTTCACAAAATTTCAGAAAAAAAAGTTGTAGCTCAACATACAAGACGCCATTTTGGTTTCTGAATACGTATAAATTGTGCAATGCATGAGACCAGAGTTAACTTTAACGCGCGCCTGTAACCTAGCATACCTTCACATCCAACTTGAGGTGACTCTGCCCTTGCAGTTTCAAAGCTGGAGGTGATCTGTCGTGCTTGCTTCCAATAATCTTGGTCCACTTTACTGTATATTTTCGAAGTGCTAACTAAAAATTGTTTTAGCTTTGTCTAGTCTTTGAACAGACAAGTCTGTCAAATACTGCAGTTCTTTTCTCTTATGAATTATTCACACAAATTGAAAGAGCAAAGGAAACCGGAGAGTAAACGTGTCATTTTGATAGAAACACTGCAAGAAGGCTGTTCCCTTTGCATCCGTCTTGCATTCGGCACATTCTAATTTTAATATTGCAAGAGAAGAACAACACGATTTTTTTTGTCATATTTATAGGTTGATGCTATTACATAAATGCACTGTACAATTGTCATGACTAGCAATAAGTATACAGATATTTATCTTCATAAATACAAAATCGCGGTACAAAACACTAAAATGGATCACAGTGATATATGAATGTCACAGAATTGGTTTCGTTATGTCTGTTACAGCGGAAACTCAAAGAGTATTTTTTCGCTTGGTAAAACGTCTAAATTTTTATTTACTACAATTAAATATATTATTGTCGCACAGTCGTGGGTAGAAGAAATTCATGACCGACTCAACCAACCAAAAGTATTGACTGATTTATTTTTTTCTATCACCATAAGTACGTATATTTTTTACAATAAAAGACCCATGAATATTATTACATTTTCCATTTTCATTAGTGATAGAGGTCAATGCTCCAGTTTGCACTACAATTCTCTCAATAAGGACAACTCTACAATAATTATAACACATAGATAATTAATTATGTGTCTTGATTAATATTTACAGCGGTAGTAATTTTATACGTTTAACAAAAGGTTTGGTACTAGCCAAGAGATGCCACCAACATCTCTTAGAAAAACCGGAAAATTAGAAATTTGCTTAAATTTCACAAATTGCTCAATTATATAAAGAAATAAATCTGGAAAGTACAATTTGTTAGGTCCAAAAAAACGGAATTCCGGTTAAAACAGGAAAACTGGCATCTCTGTACTATTTCGTCTTAAATTCTGTTGGCAAATTCAACCTGGGGATATAGTTTGAAAGCTTCCATTATATAAAATTCAGGATTGTAACATAAACAAAACCAGTTTATCTAACTGGTCCACAGCATTTCACCTGCCTGTTTCTTTGATTGACAAAATGCGCTTAAATGCAGAGGAAATTTACAACTCAACGTACTTTTACCATTTCAACGTTGTTGCTTTGTTAAGACAATACTGAAGGTGACAATAAATAGCTAAAACAACACTAACGACCTACATGAACTAATTACACGTTCTGTAATTCTAACAAATATCGCTTTCATCTGTCGGCATTGATTTTTGTAGAAACTTCGAATGAATTTTTCTGACATGAATTTAATCACAAATCTTAAATATGGTACTAACCAAATACATGTATATTAATCATCAAATACTTTAAAAAATCTTCTTTATAGTTATTCATACATACCAATTTGTGCCATTATTAAGCAAATAACTCCTAATGATAATCATATCGTCTACAATTCGTAAGATGTTAATTTGCAAACCCTTGTTAATTCAATAGCAAGGCAAACTACCAAAGCTAATAACTCTGCCAATGATGATACATTACTTTAGTACGTACTGTGAACTATATCTGTGATAGATTACGTCTTTAACTCGCATCAAAACGGTCTGACCTTGGGTGTTGCTATGCACCCCAAGGTCATGTGTACGTGTTCGACTCTCAATCTTGAAACTTCGAATTATATCGAAGGCAATCAAACACAGACAGTGCACAATAATGCCCAGATGTTCACATCAATTGTGTACCGGAGGTCTGGGTGTAAAGCAAGCATAAATAGGTCGCCATCAATGAACAATTAGCACTGAGATCAATAATGCACAGTATTTGCTGGCGATAGTTTTTCATAATTTAACATTAAATATCTAATGATAATAATAATAGATAATTTAATGTATATGTCATGATACTGCGCATGAATTGTATCTAAGCGTTTACAATACACATTGTCATCTCCTGCAGTTTTTTTGTGACCCATTTTATATGTACATCAGAATTATCAGCTTATTTAACGAGAACTGATTTGTCCAGTAAGTTATCTTATGAATTTTTGGCATGATTTGGCATTGGCATTTCATTCACGGTGACCATAGCCAACACAATAATCTAAACAGTTGTGCCTTTACTTTTGCACACAACAAAAACATCGCTACGTTTCACAAAAACTGATACGTTTAGGTCATTTAACAGCTTTACACACAGCATGTTCTTTTATGGATGTAATCAGAAGCCAGTACTTTTCACATACTAAACATAGCCATGGTTTCTTCCTGAAAAACATACCATGGTTTCAGTTCTTCCTTCAAGTCATGCACTTATTTGTCCTCGGTTTTCTTCTGTTCGTCACTGAGTTTCTTTTCTTCATTGAGGTTTTGTCCCTCCAGGAGCTGTTGTACATGTTCAATTGGATGCGGTCGACCATCTGTTCCAACTACACAGGGCTCGATTAGTCCTTTCCTGTTTTAAATATATTGCAGTGGTAATTAATGACATTGTGGAAGTATATACTTCTCGGGATCAAGATTGGCCAATCGACTGAGCAACTCATACTGTTGTCATAAATAACAAAACACACAATATTTCATGCCAGCACTTTGTAACACAAGGTTTTTCTACGGATGGGGATGTATAACTTACATACACAAGCTTGATATACCAATATCTGGGATGTTCTGTCACAGAACAACAGTTTTACACATGCCCTGCCATATTAGGTACTCAAAACCACGAAGCATTTTACATGGCACCAAAGTTTGGCAAAAGTACACATTATACTGTCTCCATAGCTCCAACGGTAAAGTAAAGGGACAGTTGCCGTAAAAGTTGACATGTTTATTATGTAATTTCTCCTCTACCTTGCGAGTTCATCTATTTGTTCGACAAGTTTCATTGCCTCGTATTCCTTCTGTTCCTCTGTCATTCCTGCCATTGGATCTGGTTTATCTTCCTCCCATCGCCCTGTGATGGGGTTTATCCTAAAACGATTTCATTTAAATTTTAATCCAGGTATTTTTATGCCAAACAATACACGTGCACTTGTGCATGGTGGTGTAGCTAAACGTGCCTACAAAGCAATACAAACAATGATGATGTCAAGAAACACTGCTATGCCCGATACGTGACAATGAAAGTGCTAAAGGCAAAGGTCTACTGCAATAGTGACAGTTTCCATCGTACAAAAGGGCAGTATCTAGCTGTACTAATAAAAGATATAACCACACAGATTTAGACTGATTTGGTCAAAAGAAACATTCACTATGAAAGAACTGTGAAACGGTTACAAATATCTAGTGTAAAGTGGGACATTACAACAGTACTACTGACAGTACAGTTTCGTAGTAACAAACTAAGCATGAAAAACATGGGAATATCCTGACATGTACTTGTCTTGTAGGGCGCTGTACTCCTCAGTCTCAGAATCTTCAGAATCACTCGAGTATTCTGCACCACGTCCTCCACACATTAGACCCCGTTGTGCCAACAAACCCGCTGCATTGCCATATCCAGTATACTTCACAAATCTGGCAACTAAACAAGTGAAATAAATTAAATGGAAGGCAAACTCTGCATTTGAACGGTAAAAGTTTTCTCTCTTGAAAAAATAGGTCCATATGGACCTGAGCTCATTTGGCATTATCAAAGAAGTAAGACTATTGGTTACAATAACACATGCATACAACTAAGTGTCTAAGATCAAATCTCAACTATCTGATCTATGAAGAAACACA
>JBCAUI010009536.1:0-10041 GCA_038406195.1 Haplosyllis anthogorgicola | reverse complement strand
TGTTAATAAGTGTTATTAGAATGAAATAAATGTAATAGAAATGGCTTTAAGCTTTCGCTTGCTCTTTGCATTCACTCAGCCTCACCACCGATTGATGCTAGTCAACATATATTTATTGACAGGAAAATCCAGCTAATTTGGCTTTCATCAGGTACAAGGCTTCTTTGGGATATGAAGATTTGTTTCGATGCATAAGCCAGTACTTCAATTCAAAGATAAAAGCGAGTTGTCTTCTCACAACAGTAATTAGATAGACTGTGAGTTGTTATGTGTTTTCATTTGTTACATGTGATAACAAGACTGATTAATATCATCTCATAAAATTTGTAAAATGTGAATATGTGCTTATTAAATAATGTTTAAAATTGTCATTGCTGATGAATTGTTTTCGAATTTCGAGTTTTCGAATTTGCACATTTACATGTAATTGTTTTTGCAGATTCACTTTTGGTCAAATCAACATAAAGTATACAACTTAGTAGAACATCTCAGAGGTTTCAGCACAGATAATCCATCTGAAACACAGATCCATGCATGTCAGGGCAGTGTAAGTAATATGTGTGTAAGACCTATTTTGTCGCAAAAGAGATAGAGAGTGTTGCGGAAAGGAGGTACACATACATGAACAGGGATTACTGTAGTGGTAGTCCATTAGGTCTTGGCTACCTGATTTTGGCCACAGACTAGTCAATTTCATGGATTGACCACCAAATAATGTTTGAAATTTGATCGTTAAAATAATTTTGAGGAAGAAATCCTGTAAATACTTGCCAGTTGGACTAGTTACATTGGATGCGGACTAGTGAAAATTGTGATGTACTGGCTGGGATGGACCAGTCATTTTTAAAGCTTAAGGGAATTCTTGTGCTAAATGCTACACACATTTAATACTGGTATTTTTTGTCACCCAAAAAGTGTCACGTTAGAGAAAATGTTGTTCAAAAGAGAAGTCACTCAAAATAGGTCCTACTGTAAATGTACATATCTATCTGTAAACTTAAGGACGACTGTTCTTTCAGCTGGAATTCAATCAGGACTTTTTGAAGGTTCAATGTGGCTATGTACCAAAGGGTCACAAAGGGACTCAAGTGAGAAGAATCACCGTGTCAACCATGGCCTTTATACAGGGTGTGACAATACATTACAAGTAAATGTGGCTTCATGCTTAACATTTTAACACACCAGAATGTATGGACAAACGTGTCTGCGATTTTTTTTTTGTGTGGCCTAAAATCTACCCATTCTCAATTTGTGATGCAATGCCACTGCTGTAGCTTTGTGTTATGTGCGTAGATAAAAAGTAATGGATGAACTGATGTAGTAGCATTAATTAATTTCGATGAGATAGAAACGACTTCGGTATTTTATTTATATCATATTACAATTTTTTAGCTTTAAGATCAGTCGTCCAGGAAGGTACAACAGCTTTAGAGTGTGTTACTCATTTCATTCGTCATATGAAGAAATTCGTGATCTTGTCATGTACCTCAAACCAAAGAGAGTCTTCCCTAATGTTGTGCCTTACAACAGCAGTGAGCGGAAACTGCAGGTATGGTGTGAAAAATGTGTATCAATTAGCTCTCAGAAATATGTATGGTCATAAATAAAAAATGTGCGTATATTCTCCCAGATGTTATGGCTTACAATGTCATGTTTGTTGTACTTAAAGAATTTGGGTATGATTATCTTTCTTGATAATTTGAAGATCCAGAGGAGACTGGATAATTTTTTGCACATTAGTGAGACAGCTCGTTCACCAGAGACAGAATCACAACCACATCTCCTCGGTGAGGTCAGCAGTTGGGGAATTAAATGCAAACAGAACAGTGCTAGTGAGTGGTTGCTGTCAAATTAAGCGTTACAGACTAGCAAAGGCAGAAACTAGATTTCCACATAGTTGTTCAAAAATAAATTGAGGGTAATTGAAATTTAATTTTGTGATCTGAAACTTCAATTATATGGGTTTTTCTCATATAATTGAAGTGTTGGCAATTCAGGTCAGTCATTGGACTCAAGTCTGGACTTTGGTGAAGAATGGAACAAATGGAAAAAGAAGTGCATAAAAGATGTGCCATCTAGTGATTGGCCATATGATGCAGGTGATGCCAGTAGGGAGTCTGTTGATCGGTATTTAACCGGTGACATTGATCACAAAGAAATAGGTACAATAAGGGAAAACTTGCAGTCAGCTCGCTTAAGCAATTGTATCCCGGAAATGAACCTTATGAAGCAGAAACAAACAAAAAAGGATTGAAATGAAAGAATGGTTCTTTCAGCACCCCACTGACATCATTTCACATCCCAACAGTCCAATCAGTTCACTTGCCAACACCTGGGTTAATTTAGGTGAAGGGTTCCTGTGGGGAATCTACAAGTTCATAAACTTGTACTTTATAAAAAAATAGTCATTTTAAAACATAATACAGAAATTGTAATCAGTGGTAACTATTTACCAAAAACTGCTGATAAAATCTTAAAATAATTCACTATTGTAATAATTCACTTCTATGGAAGAGTTCCCAATATTCATCCCTTCAGTACTTAGAATATATGTCAAATTGATCTTTTACCAAAGTTAACATCACATTTTCAGTACTTTCAAATGAATTGGCTGTGTGTCTCCAACTATCTTAAGGGATGTAATTGTCACAGGATCAGAATTAGGCAACACTGAGAGAATGTACTTTGCACAACAGAAAATTCTTTGGTTATTTCTCTCTGCTTAAATTTGACGAAATAATTGTCTCTATGATTTAAAGCAAATGCTCAAGTATATTTCTATTACTGTATCATGGTATTTTCAGAGTTAAAAAGTTCTCAGGAGAGCAAAGTGAGTTCAAACTATGTACCCAGTGAATGAGGAGGAGGTGGTGATGATCTAGACACATCAATGGAGCTGATTGGTGATGTTACTCCTGTTAAAAGTTCTCAACAAGCCAGGTATACTCTTCGACAAATAGTAATGATAGGGGGACTAGTACAAGATTGTTGTAAGACTGAAAGTCCAAGAATTATCAGACAGCTTTAAAGGTCTTCGCAAGGTTCAAGAATACAAAAGGTAGATGAATGTATTGGTAGTTGAATTATACATTTTGTTTACTTCAGACTTGATGGTAGCAGTGAAGATGTTAACAGTCTGGACTTGGAACTGATCAGATCACAACAAAGCTTCACTCCGTACAAAGGAGGCTTATACATAGAACTTGTGTCCTACCTCAGTGACGAATCTGATGACGAGGACCACATGGATCATAACACAAAACAGCAGATAGGATGTAACTGTAGTATGTTCATGTAAAATTATTTAATTAAAGGATGATTAAGTTTGATATGAATTAAAGGATGAGGAAGTTTAAATTGCTTACAGTGGGGTTGTGAGCATTCAATTCCTAGCAGGTCCACACTCACCTATTCTCAATTATTTAGCAATAAAAAAAGGGTTAGCACAACTCATGTAGTCTGACTGAGCATGAAACTCGCAAACAGTACAAGATGTGCAGATTTAAAATGGCATTACTTACCTTACAGGCAGCAATAATTATTGCACTCCTTTTCATGACATTATTATTTGTATTATTTCGTTGGAAATTGTTGTGTGGTGAGATTATGATAGTACCTTCGTCTACCAATGCTAATTATAAAAAGCTTCTCAATGTGAATTGTTAACAAATTCTTGTAATCGTAATTGTAATATTTTAACTACTTTCAGATAACGAAGAGGATAATGTCTCGCTGAACTTGCAGTTGGAAACAAGTGACACAGAGGGAAGTATCATAGCTTCAGGGAGTAAAACAGAAGAACAAACTACGGTTCAAGACAGTCGTCATGTTGATGTGGCGAAAAGGTCGTTATGGGGACGAAATCACAAACCTGAACAATTTGCAGTTTACGAAAGCAAAGACCTTTTAAACACATCATTAACTGATAGAAATGCAGTTCCAAGAAAATCAGATCCAATGAATGTAGAGACCAGTCCTAATTTTAAGCAAGAAATTAGTCATTTTAATTCCGAGAAAAGAGCAGATACTCCAGGGAACATAAAGTTGTTGCATGAGCAAACTGATAGAGTGGACCACGACAAACCAGATAGTCAAATTCGAGGAAATATAAGAGACTCCTTTGAGGTCATAGACATTTGTTCGTCAGGTAACAGTTCCAAGTTGGCCCCACTTGACAGAAAGTTGTCAATTGAGGAGATTGGAATGGAAAGTGAAGACAAAGAAGCCGAGATTCCTTACAAAAGATACAAAGATCTACCATCGTCACAAGACAGTGATCTGACTGTTGACTACGAACTTTCTCAGAAATCTACACGAAGTGATTCTCAGGAAATTGTTTGTTTGGATGATAAATCAAGGAATGAAAAACATAAAACCGAGAAAGATAGTGGAGAATCAGTTAAGGATAGTGGGATAACTGAACCTGAACTGATTGATTTAACGGAGGATGAATATGAGGAAGTGAATTATGTGGAAAACTGTGGCTCTTCCAAAGGTACCGGCGTCAAAGCCGATGATAAGCAATGCCGGGAAAATTATTGTAGCAATAAAACAGTTGGTGTAACAACCGGTGCTCAGGGTAACAAAGATGATAAAATTGAACCAAAGAAAAGGGAATGCAATAAAGAATGCATATCAAGGAAAAGTACTCCACAATGTGAACATGATGAAATCATCATTCTTGATGATTCTCAAATCCCGTAATACATACTTTGCTTTGTTTGCACATTTTGTTAATGGACAATCTAATGAGTTTATACATTTTATACGTATTTAATTATTTTTATTTACACATGTACATACTCCTATTTTTATTACAGTAGCCAGTGTTAGAAGAATCAATTTATAAACTATTCTCGATAATTTGAAATATTTGTTACACTTTTTACACTTTGTTATTTAATTCTGCCAAATTAATTTCTAATAGGAATTATTATAAAGCGTTTCTGTGTACATGTACATCTGTTTTACAGATTCAAGACAATAATGTACAAGTGGTCAAATATTATGTTGGTTTACTTCAGATATGATGGATTCAATGAAGATGTTAAGTCTTCACTTTTATAACACTTATGGCACATGAATATTTCAAAAATTGCTATGTACAATACTATTCGTCCGATTTGAGTGTAATTTTTGTTAAGGAATTGCAAATTCTTATGTACACCGTTGTTTGTTCAAGTTTAAAACCTACCAAATGTTATCTATGTAGTTTTTGTTGGACGTTGTACCAGGACTGGGAGCGCGCGGTCTTAGGAGCGCGTATCGTTCCCCGGCCATGGCTCAGGATTGCACATCACTAAAGTAGAGGTGGGTCATTGGCCTAAAGCTGTCATCTATCATCGAACCACTAAAATTGATCAATTATCCAATTCATCATCAGATTTACTTTGTATGGTAAAAATATACAGATATGTGAAGAATTGCCCCCTCCCCACCAAAAAAAATTGTTATATCACATTTAAAGGAACTTGTACTAATTTTTCATTGCATCCTTGATGTTTCCATTGGACCAATAATGTAGATTTCCAGCATGCTTTACTTCCATTTATAAATCTTAATGAAGACAAAAATTATTCACTGAATTCTTTTTAAAAAATGTCAACTTTAATTGAAATATGCACATTTGTAAATCTTAATGAAGACAAAAATTATTCACTGAATTCATTTTTAAAAAAATGTCAAATTTTATTTAAATATGCACCTAAATTAATTAGTGTCGATGATCCAATGATAACAGTTAGAATTGATTATCCCGATTATTTTCAATTCACTGATCAATACATCGGTATTCAATTCTACACTAATGTGCGCTGCCGAGTCAGAGTCGCGTTTCAGACTGTTACAACGTATTAAACATTGATTTAAACTTTGACTTCATTTAAACTTGACATAGTTATATCGTTACAATGTAGAGTGCGTAAAATTGATCTTGCTTGAAATAGAAACTTGAGTTAAAATCTTTATAAAGTGACATTGTTAGTTTGAGTGGCTGTATCCATGCTGCATGGGTGTGTGCATTATAAGGGTGGTATCCACATTGCGTAAAATACTACTCCCTTTTGTACAGGATGTGGGGTCAGATGTAGATCTGATTGAATATTTAGGATACTATTTTATTCACAAAAATCACTATCCTAGTCCAGTCCATATAGACACAATTATTTAGGCCATTTTTTAATCATTTGGATTACATTGCACTAGCAGTATTTTCAAGGTGCGGTGATCGGAAAAAATGAACTTGGCCTCTAAAAGGCCAAACTGTTCAAAGATATTGAAAAATTAAGATTTTTTCCGGTCGACTTTGGACACACTCTCAATCAGCTTGTTTCATAAACTTAACACCCATTCTTTAATACGCAATATGTATTTTATATATTTGTTAATATTTGTATGTATTCTCCTGAAGAAACAATGCAGACTTCATTATAATAATTTAAATTTTGAGTGTCTTTAAACAGTTATTATCCAAACACCATGACAGCAATGAGGCCCTGATGATGCTGTGTACATTTCACACTTTATTAGACCATGGTCTTATATATGATAGCTTGTGGCATTTAACATAGACAAACTATCTGTATTGTAATGATAACTTTATTTGAGCAGCCATTGCTCCTTGCTCAGTTCCAACAACAGATGGCATACCCAACGGTGGGTATGGATTTCGGCTGAGTACAGGCAAAATGTTACCATACATTATAAGCAGATAAATGATATCTGTTACATCTCCCCTTTAACAGAAAATAACCATATATAAATAAATACGATGTGAAAGGTCACAAATAGATGTTTCAGCACTTAAACGCTTACAAAAAACAAACATACAGTTCTGCCACAATACGGACATGACTACAAATGAGACCATTGATACTAAATGAAGTAAGACAATAAAATGCATGGAATTTACAACTTTGTGTGACAAATATGGTGTATAATCACATTGTGCGCATTTGTAATTATACAGGGTTCACCTGAGATACTTATATGTATGGTTACATAGCTGGTTTAAGCCACATAAATTCTGAAACAAAGCTAAACAAATATTACAAATTAATACAAAGATGGAGTCCTGAGTCCTTATTTTCTAAATGCACTTTGAAAACTTATATACAGTGTGCACAATGTGCGTAACAGTATGCGTTACCTTTCAGTGTCTATATAGATCTGTTGAAACAGATCGTAAAAGTTCACAAATCACAAATTAATTCCTGTCATCTTAATATTCTGTTCTTCTCCCCAGTTAAAGGAAAGGAAAGGTGGCATCTTCGTTGTCTTGTAGAATGGGTACATTGTAGTCACATACAGCTATAATGAAGACACTGTTAAACATTTGTTTATTACACAATAATAGCATTATAATGACAACACATGTAGGAATTAAAATTATGATATAGATTTACAAATCTAATTGCTTCAGTGGAATGACAGAACATCCAGATTGCATTACCTTGTTACTTGTAGCAGTTGCTGCAGTATTAACTGGCTTTGGCATAACTCTTTTGGATTTTGTAACCATATTTGGAACTGAACATGTGTTCTGCACAATAGATTTACCACCCTCAGGTTTGTCCGACGTTTTCTTTGAAACAATAGGCTTAGTTATAAGGATCTCCCATTTGACCTGCAATTTAAAAAGAATTTTGGAATGATGGATATCGATTCTGTTGCATGAAATTATGTTACCAGAGGGTATCTGGATTTTGTAGCTTCTGTCTTGTCTTTCCATGACACGGCCATTTATCCACTTTCTGTCTTTGATGACCATAATGTCTGCACCTACAAATAGTATTTCTAATGCTTTAGTGTTACGATCGTGGTAAATCTTGTTTTTATCAGCACGCTTCTGCAAGTCATCATCTTGCACCACGTCATTTCTACAATTATCAAAACATGGTAGCAGGCCCTTAAATTTGTTGGTATTGAGTAATTCCGCTGGTGATGGAAGGACATCTGAAATCAGCATGTATAAATACTCTAAAAGACCTAAACACCATGTTTCTCCTGATTTCTTCATAATATGCTTAACAGTTTGGACAGCTTGTTCTGCTGGATTTCCAGAGTGGTGATATGCACTTGAAAAGCTGATGTTCACATTTAAATCATGCATTTCCTGCAAGAAATAAGACAATGTAAAATTGGACCCACAGTCACATCTCAATTCGGATGGAAGACCAAATTCACTGAAAATGGAAATCATGCATGTTAAAGTTTCCTCTGCAGAATGAGATATAAGACATTGGATTGTAATGAACTTTGAATATTTGTCCACAATGATCAGGTATGATCTACCCAGGAATTCAAAAATATCACTTGCAAGTGTGTCCCATGGTTTGGTAGGCATTTACTAAATAAGCGGCTCTTTCTGTTGTTTGTTCTAGTTCTCCTGACAGGACTGACACTTCTGCACCATCTCCTCAATCTGTTTGTTGATATTAGGCCAGTAAATGCATGTGCGTGCACGTAAAATGGTTTTTGTTACACCCAGGTGTGCAGTGTGTAATTTCGTTAAAGCATCTTCTCTGAGTGAGACTGGTACTATGATTCGAGTTCCTTTCAGGACCATGCCATCAACCACACATAACTCATCCCTGAAATTAAAGAAAGGCTGTACAGATTTAACACATTCGGATTTCAAAGAAGGCTAACTGTCATAAATGTACTGCTTCAGGATCTGAAGGTCTGGATCCTCATTCATTGCTGATTGTATCTCTGAAATTTTGGACTCGTTAATGTCTATGTCATGTACTGAAACATTTAAATCTGACAGTTCAGAATTTTTTACCATCTTCTGTATTATGCGATTGGAGTTTCAATAAAGCATAGGATAGGAACATCTTTTCCCTCAGTTCATACAAACAGTCAAAATCATAATCTGAAATGTCTGAAATAATCTGAAAGTAGCATTCTAGCCAAATGAGGACTAGTATTAGTAACATTTTTCTTGAATAAAGAAGTAAGTGACTTGTGATCAGTTATTACTGTAGACTTGCGCACATACACAAAATGTTTAAATGTCTCTAATGCAAATAATAAACCTAATAATTCACGTTCTATGTTTGCATACCTAGATTCCATGTCGGATAATGACTTTGCTGCATATGTGACAGGTCTCAAGTTAGTTGGTACTTCGTCATGTCTTGCATCATTTTTCAATTTCTTGTCGGGTTGGAGTAATACAGCTCCCAAACCTAATTTTGAAGCCTCAGTTTCAACATATACTGGCAGTTCTGGATTGAAAAAATGAATGAGACAATCATTAGTGATCTTAAGCTTAAGGTTTTCAAGCGCTTGTGTATGTGTTGCTGTCCATATAAATGGAACATCTTTCTTGGTTAATTGCTGTAGTGGACATCGCAGCTTTGCAAGATTGGGAATGAAACACAATAACCAGGTGATGGATCCTAAAAATGACAATAGTTGTGTTACATTCTTGGGTTTTGGCCAATTCCTGATTTCTTCCACCTTTTTAGGGTCTGGTTTGATACCTTGCTTCATTATACTCATCCTGAAAAATGGTACTTTGCTACAGTTGATGCACGCTTTATCTGGGTTGAGGTGAAGATCAATTTCGACACATGTATCAAGGAAATTAATCAAGTTGGTATCATGTTCTTCTTGAGTTTCTCCATATACCAGCAAATTGTCAGTGATTCTGGTTACACCTGTAAGATGTGAAAGTAACTGGTTGAGTGCAGATTTGAATAAGTCTCCACTGTTACAAAGGCCCATTGCGAGAACATTAAAAACATACACACAAATTGGCATTAACATAGCCATGAGTAATTTAGACTTTGCAGATAAGGGTAAATGAAAGAACCCTTTGGTAGTGTCGAGTAGCATCAATTGGTGGTGAGGTGGAGTGAATGCACTGAGCAAGCAAAAGCTTAATATTAGTTCCATAACATTTATTCCTTCATTGGTAACAACTGGTATCACAAACGTTACATTTGTTTAACAGTACTAACAGCTGAGGCAGATATGGCATGAATTACTCTGCCAAAGATAAAAATAAAATGGACATGAGAACTGAGATGCAAC
>JBCAUI010009525.1:0-10041 GCA_038406195.1 Haplosyllis anthogorgicola | reverse complement strand
TTATATCGATATCCCGCTTATATCGATGCTATTTTTCCGCACCAAAAATATCGATATATCCGGGGACAAGTGTATTATATTTAGGTCTATATGTTATGGGGCTCTAGCCACCTTAAGATGGATATCTTGCAGTGCGCAACATGTTTCAACCTCAAATGAGGATTTTTTCTTTTAGAAATCCCAATTTCAGTGCGGTGGAAAATGTAATCCCAACAATTAAATTTAAAGATCCTTGTAGCTAAATAAACCAAGTGATTGATTCAATGACTGTCAATTAGTGAAACACGAAGAACTACCTTTTATCAACATGTGATCCATTACAATGTTATTGACGATTTAGTCTTAAGAAATCATTAATCCACTAACCATCCAACTCTATAATCACTTCGCAACATAATCCTTAACAAATACAACGCCTGTAGCAGTCATGTCAGAAGTCTGGATCATGTCTCATTATTTGATCTTATCCCTTAAGAAATTTTAATCGATTCACTCGAGTTGGAGGTGCAGATGCCTCGCACGTCAGTTCTATTTCTTTGCAAACGAAGTTAAGAAAAAAGGGCAATTTAAGATTGTTCTAAAACTTGTCATTGTTTTTCCCACCAGAAGACATCTTTTGAATACGGTACTAATTTTCTCCAGAAGAGAAAATATCCTGAAATTATTTATCACAGATACAGACGGAGAGACGGATGGAACATACAATTAACTGAAGCCATTGCACGTGCTTGCAAAACGGTACAATTCCACATCGAGCCAGATCCACCAGTATTACTTGTGACATATCGTGCGTTCAAACTACCTGGTAAATATAAAACTTTCTATTTTTCTAAGACTATCGAACGTGTGATAATGGCGTAATATCAGAAAAAATGTAAACACGTGGATATAGGCAAGTAACTAGTGGAATTTAAAAATCAAATATCAAACTGTGACTGTCAAGGTAAAATGTTTTTTCTTAAACTAGTATTTTACGACCTGTTTTGGCTCCTCCGAATCACTTCCACTGACGTAAACTTTACGCTTGCCTATGACATTATTACTTTTACGATAGCATCGATGTTGCCCTGTTTACAATACACTATGATTGTTAGTAGGGTTTTCTGAACGTCTATGTCCTACCAGCTCTGTGAAGGACAACTGGTTTGATAAAATAAGGCTCCGTGTAGCATTTCTAACTTTCACATTGCATCAGATTGAAAACAAAAATTACACCAAATATTTTTCATTGCTTCAAAATAATTATTTGACGTGCTCCTGATTTTATCAGCAAATTCTTAACAATTCAACGGTCTGCTGGAAGCTTGATGACATTCGATCTTAATTTTCCAGATTTACAATGAGCACTCGGAGCCGCCCCAGCACAGGAGTATCCAGCACCAGAAGCAGTGACGTCACATCTGAACAGAGGAGCGTTACTCACAGTGACACTGCATCAAGACCGGTCACCAGACAGGCAACGAACGATGACATATACGCGAGGAAGGCTCTCATGTTCACAGGTGACACAGTATTCACGAATTATAATTACCGAGTACTTTGATTGTGTGATATGATATCACAAACGATTCGCTTTGACATCGCAAGTGAAATTCAACTGCCACTGCCAACTGCCAATTTTTCTGTCACAACAGCATAAAATTTTTAAAGAAAATTTTGGATCGACCACTTAAAATAGAGTGGTCACATCCTTATTGGTAACACTCTAATTGAGCATCAGTGCTTTGTTCACCTCTTGTAACAAGCATTGGCGGATCTTGGAGGCGCCAGAGGTTGTTTGTACAGTTTTCGCCAAATTTTGGGCCCAAAATACTGTTGGCGCACCTCCCTATGGGAAATCCTGGATCCGCCCCTGACTAGGAATTTGATGCACTCATTTGATTAATGAGTGAGTAATAGCATGATTTATGAGAATCAAGATGAGTTCTCTTTTACAAAAGTGATTGGTCATCCTTTTCAAAAAGGAGACATAGGGACCACTCACATCATTGGCGGATTTAGGAGGGCCTCCCCCCTCCTACGGCCAACATTTTCTTCATTTTCATGCAGTTTTTCTGATTTTTGGGCGAAAATAGGTGAAAATTGGGATGCCCCTCCCCCCGTACGGGAAATCCTGGATCCACCAATGCTCATTGCTTGCTTCCGTACACTACTCAGCACAGATTAGGTATCAACCGCACAAGATAACACGAGTGAAGCTCCTCACTGAGTGCTGGTAATGCATTGGCGGATCAAAGGGGGATGCGACCCGTACACACCCCAGCAAACGGCTGAAAAGTTCTTGTATTTTCAGAGTTTTGAGAAATAATATTGAGGGTTGCCCCCTACAACAACTTGAAGGCACCAAGACACCTCGTCAAATGAGAAATCCTGATATTTCTTAATCATAAGACTTCCCCCCAACCCCAGGAAAAAACAATTAAATTTTCGGTTGAATTTGGGCAAACAATAAACACTTTGAAAAACAACCCAGATACTTAAGACTGGTCACCTTTTTTGTGCAACAGGCTTATTTTACAGGGTCAGCCCACCCCTTTCTGAATGCTGGCTACGGCACAGCTGCATATGAGATAACCCTAACCTCAGGTCGCTTTGAAAATCTTTTGGCAACTTTCATGTAGCCCAAAAATTAGAAAAAAGTACCAAGAACTGAGGGAGGAAGGTTAGGTCAGGAAAACCTAACCCTCTTCATTATTTCATACTTTAATTTACATGTTTGGAAATACCTTTCCTATTTCAGGTCCCGATGGCCTTCGTGATCACAGAAAGCATGTTTACCACGACTTGGACCAACATGTGACCGGTGTAGGACAGCAGTCCACCGAGTCAAGCAGCGCTGTTTCCTATCTGTTCCGCGGGTCGCCTAACGCACCGTTCCCTAAAGCAAAACACGGCCGGGTGGGAGAGATCGGATGGGAGATGGAAAATCTTGTCAATAGAAAATACTAAATTGTTTCAGAAATAAACAGATAAAAATAGCCAATTTTGCGAACTAAATTAAATTTGTTGCAAGTTGTACAATAGCAAATTTTAGACATAAGTGAAGATTTTTTCTGCTTCCCAAAAATTGTTCAGTTACTATCGCATAATGAATACAAATTATTGTGATTTTCAGCTTGTTTTCATAAGTTTAACGCAACAAGTGTTGTTGTATGTTGGTTTATTACAGAACGTTGGTCTGGTAGCGTTATATAATAAACCAACAAAACGCTACTCTCAGTATTCATTTTGTTGCATTATGGATGTGCATTCACTTTATAAAAATGAGCAGTGGTAGTATTCCACACTTAACGCGTGCGTTAAACTTACGAAAATGCGCTGTTTGTTTAACATGATGTCCTGTCTTTGATATATGATAGATATACATATTAACTGATACATTTTAACCATTAATATTTGATAAATGACATCACCGTCTGAAGTTTATCATTGTTCAAAATTTATTGCAACAATATGAAGGTATGATAAAGGAACAGTTTCCTGTAATCTTGGAAATTCAAGTGTAATATAATCTACAAATGGCATTGTCGGGTCCAGAATTTCTCGTACTAGGAGTGCCAACCTCCTAGACAGGTGCCCACTTAATTTTTTTCCTTAGAAATCATTGGCAGATCTTGGGGTGCGGAAGAGGGCCTCCACCTTAGGCCAGACTTTTTTTTTCATTTTCGTGCAGTTTTTGCCGATTTTCCCCATTTTCAGGGATTTTTAAAGATTTTGTGTCGGGCGCTCCCTAGGGGAAATCCTGGATCTGGATCTGAAAATCACTACAGCTTACATGAATACGAAGAAATTTTAGGTTGTACCAGAAGGGGAATGTAACTGGTGCACCCCTTAGATCTGAGATCCATCCGCCAATTGGTCGTTCCTTTTACCTACAAACAGTGGAGCATTCAAAGGGTAGCATCAGACGTGCACGCACTCCTTGGGCCCAAACGTTCTGAATTTCATGCAGATATTTTTTCATGCTAATTGTTATGAAGCTCATGTCCTATGGAAAGTCTTGTATCAACCATCTAGAAAATTTCAAGTTTCTGCAGTGCGCGCATTATTAGAATGGTCTTGTTCCAAGTGAACAAAAAGCACATTTTTATACAGCTCGTTTTCATAAACTTAAGGCACATCCACAACAAAATGAATACTGAGAGTAGCATTATGTTGGCTTCATAACGCTACCAGACCACGGCGTTTGGAACAAAAGGTTTAAAAGGTACGAGAGAGCCCATTGACTAGAAACAATTTCCATTGGCTGTATGGCGCATTTCTTGATCTGCAGCGTGAATTTTACTGCTTCTAAGCGAATTATATGGTCTACTATGAACTTGAAAATATTCTAATTTAACTAACCAGCCTGCAAAAAAACTTCAGCGTTTCTTATTGTAACATGAAAGGTAGCTTTGAGATAAATATGGTTATTCACTTTCGCTCCAGTAACACACACACAACTTTCAAATTGTATGTTAGGAAATTCGTCATTTTTGCAATATCAAGTGAAGTGTGCGATAATATGTCTGACTTCCCATAGTAAGTCTATGGACAAAAGTTCATCGGTAAAAAAAAAAATTGATGAGGGCAGCACCTGACGGGGCTTAAATCCACTGTACATTTGTATTCTGATGGGAAGGTAACTTTGAGATAAATATGGTTATTCACGTTCGCTCCAGTAACAAACACCACCCCCGTCCCGATGTTTTGAAAAGAATACACAATAACTTAGCTTTTTGTTTTGGCTACAAACACCAAAAGAGGAGCTTACACCGGCAAGTTCTAATTTCCAGTTGTCTTTGAATTTTAGTCAACACCTAAATCTCCAGTACAAGATTTGAAAAAACAGATTGAGAAGCAAAGAAATGATCAAGAAGAAGAGATCAAAAGGCAACTGGCAGCTACCAACCAGGCACAAGAAGAAATTAAGAAGGCTCAACAAAATAGATAGAAAGGGAATAAGAAGAGATGAAAAGAAGCACCAAGGCCGAAGTAGAGAATCTGAAAACGGAAATGAGAGAGCAGCGAAAAGCTGCAAAGGAACAAATAAAGGATCTAAAGATGAAAATAGCGGACATTTTTCTAGAACATCGCCCGCTGACAGCTAGTAAATTTAAATGGTTGTTTCTGTGCATCGATTTTTGTTGTTGCTTAACTGTAGAATTCCCCCTCGAGTCCGGCCATCATGAACAAGCTGAAACGAATCACTTGTCACGTAACTCTGTAATCAGCTCAGATCATTAAATTACCAATAAAAAGTTTAGCACCTCGCAACAATTGAATTTCATGCTGAGTTCATTCAATTAATACTTTTCCTCCAAGAAATTGGCGAAAGAAGACGCTTGGTCTAAGCTGGTAACGCAAGATCCACAAACTGTAATAGTTCGATCTTCATAAAGGAGACAAAGTCTTGGTTTTTACTTTAAGCTTTATTAGCACCGCCACTGTGGCATGCTCGAACCCAACAACAACGCGCCCGCCTGGGTTTTTTCCCATAGCATTACAACAAGGGAGTAATGACAAAATAAACAAGAGAAATACTACATCTCCCCTTTTAAATAATGAAAGAATGCTATTCCAAGACGTTCTAACGAGGTGATGTAAACGGTTGCAAAACTAAGTTTTAAAACAAACATACGGACATGGTTGACAATGAGATCTTGATACTGAATGGTGTAAGGCTAAATAAATATAAACAGAGTTAGACGAATTATTGAAATGAGGACTTCAAGTGATACGGACAATGTATAATTATAGCGTGCGCATTTCATAATTAAACAATGACCACCGGTACGTGTATGTACATTTACATAGCTGATTGTGAGTTGACAAATTCTAAATTAAAGATAACCAAGATAAAATGAAATTCCTGTAGTGGGCGTCCTTAATTTCTAAATGCACTGATTTTCATGAACATATATACATTGGACGGTATGATTACCATTAGCATCCAAGGATCCAAATGATCCTGAATATCTATAAGTAATGTCTATGAACACATGAGTTCCTAGGTTTCTTCAGTCTTCTAACTTCTTTTCTTTCTTTCCTTTTTTCTCCCGGAAAACAAAATGGTGTAAGATCTGCAACATTCCTGGAGAAAGGATATAAAGACGTTACTTGGCTATAACGATGACATATGTGTGCAGAAATTTTATACAATACTAACACTATAAGGAGCACCTGTTTAATTTATAAATCAAGCCGATCGGGAGGCTTGCTTATATGAGTAGAATGATGTACGGCAACGACAGGGGTCTTGGATACTTTCGTAGATTCCTTTACAATTGGTGCCGTTTTAGGCTTGTCAGGCAGTTTAGGACTAATTGTGTCCTTGTTTAAAGGAATTTCCTTTTGTACTTTCAACCTGAAAGGGATTTTAGACCGACGGAGGTCGATTCTGTTACGTGACACTACAAAGCCGGATTGTAGTTGGACTTTGTAAGATCTGTCAGATCTTTCCAAAATATGACCAGATTCCCATTTATTGTCTTTTAACACCATGACATCTGCACCTACAAGTAAAGGATCGAGCTGCTTAGCACTTTTATCATGAATCTCCTTGTTCTTTAGTGCACGTTGCTGCAACTCGTCTTGGACCACGTCGTTGTTCTTCTGAAATGCGATACATGGTAATAAACCTTTAAATTTTCGTGAGTTTAAAAGTTCTGCTGGTGAGGCTAAGTGATCAGAAACAGGGGTACAAATGTACTCCAACAGTCCTAAATGCCAAGTGTCTCCACATTTCTTCATGAGGCATTTTACAGTCTGAACAGAATGCTCTGCTGGATTGCTGGAATGATGGTATGTGCTGGAAAATGAAACTTGGATGTTTAAATCCTTCATATTGTTAAGAAATAATGATGCAGTATAGTTTGAACCATGACTGCACCTAATTTCTTTCAGAATACTGTACTCACTGAAAATAGAAGTAAAGTGTGCAACTGTCTCTTCAGCAGTGTGAGTGTACATACATCTGATGACGATGAACTTTGAGAACTTGTCTACAACCAACAAATAAGAGCATCCTTGAAATTCAAAAATATCACTTGCAATGGTGGACCATGGTTATGTTGGCTCGGACGGAATCAGAGGTTCTTTCTGTTGTTTGTTCATATTCTCCTGGCATGAATTACAATATTGAACAAGATTTTCAATATCTTTGTTAATTTTGGGCCAATATACACATGAACAGGCTCACAAAATTGTCTTTGAGATTCCCAAATGGGATGTATGTAATTTCTCTAAAGCATCAGTGTGCAGGGACTCTGGTATCACAATATGTGAACCTTTCAAACCAATCCATTGATAACACATAATTCCTCTCTGAAATTAAAATATGGCTGGACAGACTCCATACACTCAGATATGTGAGAGGCCCAACCATCGTAAATGTACTGTTTGAGAATTCTTAAATCCTCATCTTGCTGCATAGCTTCTAGGATTTTGCTCATTTTAGATTCTGAAACATTAACATCCACATTGTGAATAGTTACATTTAAGTCTTGCATTTCACTTTCTTTACCATCTTTCTCGTTGTGTGAGCTAAGTCTTGAAAGTGCATCGGATAGGAACATCTTCTTTCCTGGTTGATAGAGAATGTCAAAATCATAGTCAGATACATGCAAAAGCATTCTAGCTAGTCTGGGACTGGTATTCGCAACATTCTTTCTGAAAAGAGAAGTCAAGGTTTGTGATCAGTTATAATCGTGGAGTGTCTGGCATACATGAAATGTTTGAATGTCTCAAGGGCAAATAGCACACCTAATAACTCTCTCTCAATATTGGCATATCGGGATTCTATGTCTGAAAGAGATTTCGCTGCATAAGCGACAGGTCTTAAGTTTGTTGGAACTTCATCCTTTGTACTGGCTTCATTCTTCTTTTCATGGTCTGGCTGTAAAAGAACCGCACCTAATCCTAATTTTGATGCATCTGTCTCTATGTAGACAGGCAATTCTTGATTGAAAAACTGGATTAGACAATCATTTGAGACTTTTAGTTTCAAGTTTTCAAATGCTTTTGTGTGAGTTGCTGTCCAGATAAAGGTACATCCTTCTTGGTTAATTGCTGTAATGGTCTCCTTAATTTTGCTAAATCTGGAATAAAGCAAGAGAGCCAAGTTACAGATCCTAAAAATGAAAATAAAAGTTGTGTTACATTCTTGGGTACAGGCCAATTCTTGATCTGCTCAACTTTGGCAGGATCTGGTTTGATTCCTTTCTTTGTTAATAACATTCCAAGAAATGGAACTGACTCGCAGTTTACTTTGGCCTTGTCTGGATTCAAATGTAAGTCAATCTCGACACGTGTATCTAAAAAGTGAATGAGGTTGGTATCATGTTCTTCTTGAGTCTCTCCAAAAACAAGAATTTCATTGGCTATGCATGTATCTCCTGTAAGATGACACAATAATTGATTTAGAGCAGATTTGAATAGGTCACCGCTGTTACATAGCCCCATGGCCAACACATTAAATACATATACTCCAATTGGGATTAACATCACTGTCAACAGCTTGGATTTTTTGGCAAGAGGTAAATGAAAGAATCCTTTAGTAGCATCAAAGACACTAAAGAATTTTGCTTTGGCAAGCTTGTGTGATATCTCATCAATAGTATTGCTGTTGCATACAGGGCGTAAGATGTATTCATTCAAACGCATAGGGTCAAGGCAGATTCTAAGATCTCCATTGGGTTTTTTCACAATAACATATGAATTTAACCACTCTGTTGGCATATCATGATCTAGTTTAGAAATGATACCCTGTTCTTCCATGTGTTGTATTTCTTTCTCGAACTTCTCCTGCAATGCAATGGGTACTCGCCTAGGTGCAGACTGAAATGGCACAGCATCGTCTTTAAGAACAATCTCAACTGGCTTGATCGGCAGTCTCCCCACACCTGAAAATAGATGTTGGTATTTTGGGTCATTTGCGATTTTATCCTTTGTTAAAGAATTGGTACTAAGTGGAGTTTTAATGCCAGTTCCATTGACGTCTAGTTTGATAGAATCCACCCCATGGTCTGAGCCCATTGGCAAAGAATTTGTCCAGCTAGATATAGTCAGACAATTCACAGATATAAGACCCAGTGATGCATAATCTGACATGTCTAGAATTGGCTTACATTTATCTGGTACGATAAAGAATTCACACATTTGCGAAACATTGCCATTACAAACAGATAAATGCACCGTACCAAGTTGAGAAATCTCTGACTTATTGTAAGCTTCAAGTGTTACATTGGGGTTTTTGGATTTGGCTAAATCTCTGATCAACACATTTGGGAATAATTTACAAAATTCACCATAGGGAAGCAAGTTACCAGCAGCACCAGTGTCGAGTTTGAAACATATGGACGCATTTGCCCCAGCTTTGTTAGACACAGCAAGATCTTTTAAAATGTGCTTGTACCTTGTATCCGACGAAACTTCGTCAAACATCACATTTTCCTGTAAACTGTTGTACATGCTAGATTTGAATGATGCCTTCTTTATTACCATTATGGAATCGTAGCTGAAGTGATCAGTTTCCACATCATGGAAATCTTTATAAGAATGTCTGCCACTGCCATTGTGGGCACCCCGGTGTGAGCCCTGACCATGGTTCTGATTGTTTTCGCTTGGCTGGGATCTACAGCAATTGCTAAAATGACCAATTTTAGAGCAGTTGTAACATTTTTGCTTAAATGCTGGGCATGGTTTTGGAACATGTGAAGAATTACAATTAGCACACTTTTGTATACCACACTGAGATCTGCCTCCCCTAGGAGGACCACCACCTTGGGGTCTCTTCTGAGAATGGCTCCTATCCTTCTTTTTTACAGCGTTCACATTTATGTTGTTGCTTTTACCATCTTGAAGGTTTTGTGCATACTTTTTGGGCTGTATGATAGATTCAACTTTGCGTGCAATATTTAGCATATCAGCTACTGTCATTTCTTTTGTAACTTCTTTAAGAAGCTGTTCCCATACTCGACCATGCTTGTTATGTATCAAGAACATGAATTTTACAATTTCATCAGTGTTTGTGAACTCGCAGTCATTGGCTAAATCCCTTAA
>JBCAUI010009514.1:0-10042 GCA_038406195.1 Haplosyllis anthogorgicola | reverse complement strand
GCTGTCTTCTATTGATTGCTGAGAAGGATTGTTGAATATTTAATAAAACCACATCGCAAGCATTTTCTGCATTTGTCATTCTATTGCGTTAAAAAGCCAAATCACACGCCTCGCAGGGTAAAGAACATCACCACGTTACAATAGTATATTTTCCCCTACTACCTTGAACCCCCTGTGAAGTGGTTAGTAGGGATAATGAGTAGGGTCTAAGTAAATCACCAGTCTCACTAGCCCAATGTGTACAATTGGTACCAGAACACAGAAGTTTATCTGAATCAGCGGTATTTCAAGACTAAATTTTTCATTTTTAATCTAGTAACACACTTATTGAAATTTTAGTGATGAAAAGTTGTATATGTGTTCATTTACGTTAAGGGCAAATTGAAGAGTTATACTTTGTTGAAGTTATCCACTACACAATATTAAGCTACAAGATAGATAACATACATCAATTTCATTGTAAGTTTAAACCCTAACTCTACTGAAGTAACTTTTTATTTGTTAACAAGAAAACATCAATAATTCTATTGTTCTTCAAAAGAATCTAAGTAAAGCTTTATCTGTACATACAAAAAAACAGTCTGAATTTTGGAGTAATAGAAATACGCAGGGTTATTTACTTCTGTCACTTTTCCTGTTTAGACTTTTATGTCTATCATTTGTTCACAAGTATTTTGGAATGACAATAAATCTCAAAAATTCAACAGTGCAGTAGAATCTGCCGTCTTGCTGCATATTTTTGGGTCATATAAAAATATAGAATCATACTACTAACAAATTTATCTGCTATCCCATGATGCCTTGCCAGAGCCAGGTGGGTGGGTTGGGGGGCAGGTTTGTCTGGAGGATGACCTTTGTGCACTCAGATCTGAGGTCTATCCTGGAGGGGTGTGTGTCTGGAGGATGACCTTTGTGCACTCAGACCTGAGGTCCATCCTGGAGGGGGGAGGGCTGGGTCTGTCTGCTGAACAAGTCTGAACTTGTTCTACCAGAGGTCAAGATCTGGAAAATTCAGAATTTCTTGTAGGCCTTTTATATGGGGGGTCCATATGCATGCATTAGGCTATGCCAGCTTTGTCTAAGGTTGGGCTGGCTCACCTGCCACTAATCATGGGGGGGGGGTCAGTCTGCTTTTTCCACACAGATTTATGAATTTAGTGTCTATCTCCACTAATATTCATCCTATTGCTTATTTAACGCTATTTTAGGACTATTATGGGATGCATTTTTGGCATATTGGAAAATAAGGATTTTGGACTTTGGACTGGGACAGACCAAGACAGTCCAAGGTCCAAAATCCCATGTCCAAGGTCCAAAGGAGACCATTGTTTGCAATATGGCTAAAGCTCATCTGCCACATGCTGACAATCCACCCCACCCATTTTTGCTGCACACACAGCCAGCTGGGTGAGTTGCACTGTCTGAATGTGGCAGATGAGCAGCAATGGTTTTTACTGTGTGTTCTCCCGTCGGGTACCAACGGGTTCCATTTAGTATCAATGATAATTCTATTAAAATTTCTACGTCACCCCTCAATAGACCACAATGTTATTTTACTCTGAAAATTCGATATCCCATTTAATTCGATCGAAAATATAGAATTATCCTGAAAAAAGTGTTTAACGTTCCGCAACAATTGAATTCATGCTGATCTATTGAGGCAAATAATATCTCAGCGTGAAACACATAGGATTTAACAAAATTTCCTGATCTGTCACGGCAATGCATGAAATGATTAGCCTTCACTGGTCCGGTACGAGGTGTTAAACGCGATTTTGTGTCAATTTTGTGTTCGGATGTTTAGACTAGGAACGAAGTCTTCCTTCTTTCATTGAAAGAACGTCTAGCACCTACTGCCATCTTCCAGTCCGTCGGACGGACGATTGTTAGGATAATATTTTTTCCAAGGCATTGATGACACAGGCATTTTGTCTGGTTACTGGCATCATTGAAAGCAGTACCAAGCCTATTTTCAACATGGTGGACCGCTAGGTGGCAGACCCAGTAGGGCAGGCAGCCAATCGGGTGTTGCGCTGCAATACAAAGGTGAAGAGCTTTTCCGCCGTCAAAAAGCTCTGGCAGCACCTGACGGGCAATGTACATTATGTATTATTAGTTCCCTCATGTTCTGTCTTTCTGTGTAATGAATCGACCCACCTGGATCCGTCTCGCGGACTGGGCTGACTGACTACCTGGCATTGTTCAGCACCAATAAACCATTGAATGAACACATGTTCTTGTCAAAACAATACCATCCATACCAACACAGCTCCCTCTACCCGGATCACTGATAACACTCACCGTTACAAAATGTGGTAACACATTCGTCTCTCTCGCTTTACACGCTCCCTAATATTTCATGTAATGATAGAAATGGTAACGGCTCGGGAAAGTTAGCTAGAGGATGGTTGCGTGTTTGAGTAGATCTGTAGATGTCTGCCTGACAGTCTCTCACATTATTTCCTATTCTTCATGAGAAGAAACACTATATAACGGAATTATTAACGGAATTTACGACTTCCTAAATTCCTTCTTCCATGCTAATGATGACCAACATGCTGACGCTATTGGAATTCACGATGTGCATTTCAGGCGAACTGCAACATAGCATGAATTTCAATTATTCTCAAAAAGAATTAAATTGCCTCTCTAAGTTTGTCCCCAAGACTAAACGACTCCAGATCTATAGCTAAAGTAAATGTCCCTAGATATATGCTGGCCTGGCACGAGCACAGTCATTTGCAGTTGGACAGCAAGGATCAACATCCCTACATGTTCATGGACCAGATCAAGAAATCATCGCAGAGCCCTTACCATATGCTTAGCATTAGCTCAGCATGAAATTAAATTGTTAAGGTCCTTAAACATTTTCCAATAATTTCATGATCTGACAGAGTTGGAACAGTATGACTTGTGCTGGATGTGCACTGTGCTGTGACTTGTTCAGATAAAAAATCCCTTTTGTAGGAGCATTGGCTCCAGCAGACTGGTCACACAGACCATTCCCCAATAAATTTCTTCTGACCAAAACTGGGCCTCCAGTATTGCCACTGTCATTTCGGATTTTACAAAAGTTTCTTTCATCTTTAAACTATGAAAAGAAATTATTAATGTAACTTAAAGGAGGACCTTGAATCCTTGTCATTCTAGTTGATGTAATAGGAGTAATGGCTTTATTAATGTTTTTGGTCAGGATAATAATTGCTTTGGTTTTGGCTGATTTATATAAGTGTTTACTGTGTAAGATACGAAGGTAATGAGAAGACATCCCCCACCAAACAAGGGGCCCTATTTCTGGGAGTCTTATCATGTTTACCAATCCGCAAGAATTATCAAAATTTCCTGATTTATCTATTGTATTAAATAGGTTACTTTGAGAAAAAAAGTAACGAGGAAAATGGTTTTCTATAGATGTTAATTGCTCATACTTGCGTGTCATTTATTTATTTTGTGGTATGCTATTTTTCACACCGTCAAGTTTATCATTTTGTTGTAAGCAAAACTGTGATATAATACCTTATTTATACTAGAATTTCTTCTTTTCGTGATACTACTGCAAAACAACTCCTAAAATGTATTTTACTCTGCGGTCAATCACTTGGACACAGCATGAATATCTATTATTTCGATCATGAAGAGGTATCAATCAAACAATTCATTATCTATGCCTAAAATAGCATCAAGCATACAAGAGAACGTACTGGGATTGGTCCTTGACTTAGGAATTTAAACTCTCGCATTAAATTATTTTGCATTTGATTTGTATCATGTGAATTCTCGTTGTACTGCTGTAGGGATTAAAAGCATACCGTGAAATTCTTTCACTGAGGAAAATCTCACGCTATGCTTTGAGCGCGCCTTAATTGCACTCCTGGATTTGTTTTCATACGCTACCAAATCAATATAAGAATCTTCATCTGTATTCTTCGAATCATATCAAATTTCCAAAACAGAAAGGTTTGACGAAATGGCGATTTCCTTTGCTTTAGTCATCCAAAAGTAGAAACCATGAGCGATAAAATAGTAATAATAAGAAAGCCTTTCAAACGGTGTGTGTAGTGATTGTCCAAGTCTCAAGCTCCTTACCGCATCAGAAGAAAGTACCAAATAGGTGTTGAGGTCAGTGATTGACCAATTTCTTGAACTTTTGCTCGTGGTTCATTATTGTGAAAACAATACAAGTTGATGCTGTGCATTTCTTCGAGTGGAAGGTAACTGCATGAAACTCTGCTCTTTGTGAAGTGAAATACAAGCCTTGAGCTGTGGTTGCCGCTTGGCTGCACTGTTGCTTTAGGAGCGATGCAGGAAATCATCTTCATTCTGCGCAAGGTTTGGTGCAATTTTCATTTACGCAAAGCTACTAAATGAAAATGACGATTTAGTTTTTTTAGTTTTTTAAATTTTTGTGGTTTATGGTAAAACTGCTTGTGTGGAGTGAAAAACCAGCCTAATGAATGGTATTGCACTGATTGGATTTCATTATCTACATAGCAGATATATACTAAATAACACCGCACGTAATGTTGTATTATCATAGTACAGGTTATGTCTGAACATCTGACGAAAGTGTTTGTATTATATTTCGTCAGGATTTCCTCATCGAAATACGTGCAGCCTCCGGCGAATTAACTTTATAAAAATTATTATTCTGCAGAATCCTTAATTCAGAAATTATTAATCAATGCTTTTCAAACAGTACAAACTCACATTTCCATGACTTTTAGTTTTATCACAATGTAAATTTAATTTTTCATCAATCATGGTAATTTTAGGATAAGATTTTGTTCAATTAAACCAGTTTCTTAAAGTTTGCTTTCAAGTTTCTCTGAATAGAATGATACCGTGGTGAATTCTATTCATTGCCTGGTCTACTGTGTAAATCATAACGTTCAATGTTTATAAAAAATGTTTCTTGCGTAAATTTAAAATTGTTAAATTGTTGAAAGGGCTATTATAGCATTGTGGATTTGAAAGCATTAATTTAGAGTTTCAGCAATGAAGCTGCAGAATGATTGGGAACCACAACAGCTTTGATATTTCGGCTGTTTGTGATGCTAATCTTCTCCCTCTCTATTCTCCAACTAACCGCCTCTCATGTTTTACTCCCTACTTCTGCAGTACTTTCTGCAGGCAACAGGAGACTTCAGCCAGACTTGACTATTATAAATGTTAAGCTTCCTGTTAACTAGTTAGCAAAGGTCAAAACGGGTAGTGGTATGCCTCAAAGATATCGGGGTTGATACCCACATTTATTACTGCTAGTAGCGCTACCACTGAATTGATCCTAGTAAAAATTCATCCGAGTAAAACATTTTCCACGAGGTGTCCAGATATGGAGCACTGACCCTCATGTCTCCCCCGACTTTTTTATATAATTGTGTGAAATGGCCAGTATTGTATTTTCCCCAGTCTGGGGGGTGGGGGGTGGAGGTGGGGGTCCTGGTCAACCTTTTGCAATGGCGGCCCAGAACACAAATGTAGATTTCGTCCAATACATAGACCCTCATTGCGAAGCATGAGGATCGAAAATGACGAAAACTGAGAAATTATGTTCATTTCATAATTTAGTGTAATATGTTATGAATGCAATATCTAAGAGCCAATGTCAATTCTGGAGTTGTACTGCCAGATGGATGTTCATTTTGCCTTGCAAATTCATCTTTTAAACCAGCAGTTTGACTTTCCTATCGCAGTCACGACAGCTTCAACCATTAGCGATCAATATGCCGTAAGGCTACTTCCTGTCAGCCATATCGAATAAGCTATTACTGGATGTTCCCCCATTTGGTGAGTATTTTGTTTTGATTGATCTGATGGCAGAGTTTTATGATCAATAGAGCAATACATATTGTATCAGATGTTTACGATCCAGAGTTGTGTTTGTTCTGAATAACACGAAATGTCATTCAAACACTGAACATTTTGTCGCCACTGAAACTGGATATTTAATGCTTTCCCGGTGGTTCATCGGTCACTGCTTTTGACCTTTCAGCGAAGCATTCAAGATTCCTCACCAGCGAGTACGGCCTGCAACCATACATTCTGTCATTCAAAGATCCTAATGCTACTTTGCAGAAATTAGTAATAAAATAGGTAATCTACATGATAAACCTTTTCAATTTGTTGCGCTTTAACATATTGATAGTTCTCTATTATATCCGATTGAAACTTTACAATGTGTGCATAATGTGCATTAACTTCAAAATATCATTTTATAATACGTTTTGTAACTAATTAGAATGCTAGAGGTTTTTATCATTCATTTTACGTTATTGTCTTTTATGGATTTTATTTTACATGTTTTAAGAATATCATGTTCACCTGAAAATATGTTGTATCACTGACAATGAGTGGGACATTTACATTACGCTTGTACTCCCATTCACTTCCATAAGTACACTCATTAAAGCTGGTGTTCAACGACAATGACTCAAGAAACGTCTAACAAATAATATTCCCCGTCTGATGCCCTTGACACCAGACAGGGATGCACTCCGACCAGGTATTCAAGATAACTGTACTTTATTGTCATTGCAATTATCTTTTGTAACTAACTGATTACACTAATTGTAATCGGAGCAAAATGCTGATTGTAGTTGTAGAACAATGCATTTCACACCTTTCAGCTACTGAGTGTTTATAAAAGGATTTCAAAAGTCAATTCAGTCTTTTCTCTCTACCTCTCCACGAGTGAGGTTGTCATCAGGTTTACAGTCAATTATAAAAATGATTCATGTTTCTCTGACTGCCAACTTAAAAATGAACTGAATACGACCTTTTTACCTTTGGGAGGTCAGCTTTTAACAACTTGTTTTAACAACTTCTTCTTTATAAACTGTACCCATAGCACATGTTACAAGAAAATTGAGTCATCAGATGTTCCTATGAGGTCCAATGTTAAAACTAATAGTATTTTCTTGTATTGGTGACTAAAAAATGTTATAGTGCACAAAGGGCAATTCGCCATTTAGTTGCCAACCTCCTATGCTGCAGTTGCTCTGGATACTTTGCTACCCGTTTCAATCCGATCGTGTCAACCTGTTAGGAGGCATGCACTGGTAGTTGAGTAATCTAGATTGGCCCTTGCTTTATTTTTAGGGCTCTCAATGCTTCTGGGTTCTTTGCTTGCATTCCTTCTGCAGGAGTATATACAGTTAGTGTTTGTCCGAAGCTCTCCCTTCCTTCAGAAGGTGAAGGGAACAATACATCTTGGATACATTTTTATCTTTCAAAGTGAAACTGTGTGATTTATTAATAAGGATTTTTTACTTTGTTGAATTACATTGGGCTAGATCGAAAGTTTGGCAATGCACTGTTAAAGGAAACTTTTTCAAATTTTGACATCAGATAAAACTTTTTTAACACCAGACAAAATATTTTATTAATTTTCATTTTGATTTCCTTATATTTTTTTGGCATTTATTTTTCATATCTTTTTATTCTAACTTTCACAATTAATGTTTTTCAACAAGATAAGAAACTCGTCTGTTTAAATTAGCGTACTTTTGGTACATGTTGTGCTTGAGTTCACTGTAAAGCATAACGTGGATCCAAACTGCGCTTATATCACCCTATGACTTCATCTCTGTGTAACACTTCTCTACATCATTAAAGGAATATTATCACTTGTCCAGGACTAAGTGAGAGACCGGAGCGATGGGATCTGTCACGAAACACACGCGTTACACGATCTCGTGGTCGTCCACGGACAGTCGGTGCGTCACGCGAGTAGCGAGGGCGCAGCGACAAAACTACGAACAGGTAACGCAGAACGTTATTTTTATTTATATTTTTTGTATTCAGGTAATGAATTTACTCCCAAAAGTTTAGCGTACCGCAATATTTAATTAAATGAGTGCTAAACTTTTAATAGTAATTTCATGATCTGTATTTATTTTTGGAATACGAATGCGTGAATGATGGTTTTTTGTTGTTGTTTTTTATGAAGAGAAAGTCTAAAATCAAATGGTTTCAGTTGACTGACATTAGTTCCGTCGGCTTCCGCTATGTTGATCTGGCAGCATCTGACGGGCCCTAAATTTAATGTATTATTTGGTCTGTGCTTAAAAATCTCAGCTTAACCTTACATTTAACCATGAGGTGTTTGACGACTGTAAGGCAGAAGTGAATACTTCCTGATATCATGTCGAAATGTGCATGATTTAATTTATTTCGTTAAAAGCGGAAGGGGAAAAGGATGGAAGGTGTTTCTTCTGATCCAACAAAAATGATCCAGTATCCATTATTCACACTGTTTATGGATCCCAGTATGACGATTGCAAATAATACTACGCATTACAAACAAGAAAACATAATTGTAATAGGCAACTGAAGCATGCAAAAAAAACCCCAGCCTACCTCATTGCATCAATCTCTCGAATACTCAACGCCAAAAATTGCTCTTTTTCCCTGGATATAGGTCACAAACATTTCGTTTGTTTGATATTGGTTATCAATATGTTGTCAACATATGATACTTGGATTTCAAACATCCACTATAGTATGCACGTTCAACATAAATAGACAAATGAAAGACTTGTTTTATTCATTTCTTCATTCGGGTAGATATTTAATTACGTTTACTTATTGACTTTACTTTTTGTAATATTAGTAACAACCACGAGCATTGATGTCGTATGGAGAAATTGGAAGATATTTAAACCATAACTACAGGGTAGTAAACGAGGGCTGCCTTCTCCATGTCATCTTTCCGGATTGGTTGACAAGTTGACTTGTTCATCATGTTTACTTGTGTAAGCAGTTTAATTTGTCACCAGGATCCAGTCTACTGCTGAATAGATGACATGGAGAAGGCAGCCCTTGTTTCCTACCCTGTACTTATGGTTTAAATAGGATAAATTTCTCCATAAGACATCAGTGCCCGTGAATCGGAACATATTTTTTAAATATTTGAACACTCAATAATATTCTCTTTCATATATTACCAACAGGATAGAAAGAAAATGAATTATGTAACTGCAAGGGATTTTGTGCAAAATGAAAAGATGAAGGGCATACACGAAGAAAATGTCAATATCATTGGTCTTCCGATTCTTGTGAACCAGATTATCAGATCAACCTTACCTGATCCCATCCGTGTCTCCTTCCTCTCGTTTCCTTCCTGAGATGTACTTAATGCTGCAATGATGATTTCGTTTCACTATCACATACTTTACGTGGAAACACATTATTTAATATTATTAAAAGTCCTAATTCGCAACAATGTTTTCTGGATTTTGAACAAATTCCACTGCGGTAAATTTAAAAGAAGCATCAAGGAACAAAGAACTTTTGACTACAAAGTTGTCAATGCATGACGCGAACTCTAGAACAAAGGACGGAAAGTTTGTTCACGCACGAAAAATGTTAATCAGTGGGAATTTGAACACACTTGAGTTGTAGTCACGAGTCATAGTCTACTTTCTTCTGAAAATGTTAGAACTAATTCACCTTCTTTTCAGCAAAAAAATTATCACAAATTTAACTTGTACAAAATTCTATATATTGAGATATTATCTTTGAAATTATCTTTTTTCTCCAATTGCCTTAATTTGTCTGGGTAGTAGTTTTGTAATATTGCGAAGGAAATAAGCTCGCTACAAATTACACATATGTGGGATCGAGAGTCGGTTAAGTAAGTGAGGAACTGTTGTAACTCGTGAGTTTTACACAAACATTAGCACAGAAACCTTTCCCTAAAATTTAACTGTTGCTTCTATGTTCACGCATGATCTAGTCATGGAATCTGCCAAATAAAAGGCACTGATAAAACAATAGAAACCTCATCAGTTTACATGTTTAACAAATCAAAGCGTCGTCGCCGTTGTGCTGGAATGGGTTGATGTCTGCAACTAATTTGCTCGAGGTAAGCACTGTAATTTTGTTTATTAATTGCAACACAAATTAAAATCACATAGGTTTGTGGGAAAGAGTTCCGTACAACTAAGCCACTTTTTAAGGGTATTTTTAATAGCCTAAATCCGTGTTTTTACGCATGAAATTTCTCTCTTTATAAGCAACAGTTGTGACTTTTTGTTGTAAC
>JBCAUI010009503.1:0-10042 GCA_038406195.1 Haplosyllis anthogorgicola | reverse complement strand
TGATTGGAACAAGGAGCAATGGCTGACAGTATTTAATGATCTAATTAAAGGAATCACTATTTTGATGAATGGTTTCTCTGTTATTCATGTAATAATTGTTAGAGTATATTGCATTTGAATATGCAAAAAATCTTCTGTAATTTAAACAAAAAAAACCCGAAATAGCTTCCATCTTCACCTTACATGAAACTGGCAATGGGAGTGATCAGAAGAATTTTTTAGGGGATGGACAGCTTTAGTTTGGAGATGCCAATTATTTTAGCACCAGTTGAGCTGAGAGCAATGAAACAATGTAGATTGTAATTAGACACAATGGATGTATGAAGACCTGAATACATTAACTGTGTGACCAGTCAACTGGAGCCAGTACCCTTATAAAATGCATTTTTTGTTTCTGGACCAGTGAGAGTACAGTGTACATCCAGCTGCATCCACATACTCCCCACCTGCTATGCCCATACAATCGACTCTACCTACTTTTGTGTTGACTGTTTTGCTCTCGATTCCAAATAACTGTACATGCACAGAACCGGTCTAGATTGGTTCTCTCATCTTTAACGATGATCTCATGGTACACAGTGCTAAGATGAAAGAAACTTTGTCCAATCTGAATTGAAACAATACTTGTGGCTCATCTTTAATTTGCAGATGTCAAGCTATTGACACCAGGTGAGCTTGGGGCACTGAAACAATATGGATTGTAATTATCCACAATAGAGGTGTCACATTCACAATGGGTTTGGATAATTGGAGCCAGTGTTCCCACATAAGGCACGTCCTGCTGACAAATCATTCATTTTCGGATTTGTCACAGAACGATGTACATCCAGCCTGATCCCCACATATTCCACCTCTATGTTAATGCATGGATGTTGCTTTCTTGCTGTTCAATTGTAAATACCCAGTCACAGCCAAATTTACGCTATTTCTAAGGACGTTCCCTTTTTTAAAGTTTTTGCTGGACTAGGGTCCATTTGTGGGGCCACTGATTAACCCTGTTTTTGGACTTTGTGAGACCTTTCCCAAGGACTTTTCTTCTTTAAATGACACACTTTGAAGAGAAATTAGCGAATTTTGATGGGAAAACTTTAAAGGTGCCCTTCTGCTACATAAGGGTAAAAAGGTTATATTTCAGTTCATCTGAAGTTGGCAGTGGTCAGAGCAACATGTCATTTCTATTATGGACATAAATTGTGGACTAAATGCCTGAAGAGAACCCCACTCATAGAGAGACAGAACAGAATTGACTGAATTTAGCCGTGGAAATGCTTTCATAGGTACCCTACACCTAAAAGGTGTGAGATGCATTGTGATACACTGTTCTACAATTGCAATAAGCATTGTGCTCCAATTACAATCAACACTGCTGGACATTTACAATCAGTGTTGAAAACTGTCATCAATTGATTGAAATAAAGATGAGGTACAGCTACAATGCATCCCTGTGTGGTGACAATAAGGGCATCAGACAGGGAATATACATTTTGGTTTTTTTTTCGGTAAAAACAATGGAACTTCAGCTTAAAAAAAGCCCCATGCAGCACCAAATACTCAGTTACCTAAAGTTGGGAATGCTCTGTGATATTGTGTTCTGTAATTACAATTAGCATTGTCTTCAAATTACAATCAACATTGTTGCGTAATTACAATTAGTGTTGCAAAGTATCATCAGTTGATTGCATTGGCAGTGCAGTGACTGGTTAAAGATGAAAGAAATAAATTATTTATAGTCACGCAATTTGAAACTGCTCTCTCATTTAGATGTTAGCCACTGAAGAGATCACACCCATACATAGGCATATAAGGCTGGACTAGTCAGGGGTGGATCCAGGATTTCTCGTTGGAGGGGGTGCCCCGGCGCCTTCAGGTGTTGGAGGTGGCGCCTTTTAATATTTTCTGAGAAAACTCCAAAATGTCACATTTTCAGTCAAGATTGGTAAGGCAAAATACACCAGAGAATTGAATTAGAGGGTTAGCGAAGGATCATTTGCTGACTGAGCGTGGAATAGGTTTTAGCGCAGGCAACCACTAGGCTATAGGTATGCATTAGGTGCACAAATTACACTAACCTAACAGCATTAGTTCGCTGACCTACGGTAAAATATGCCAAATTCTCATTTAAAAATAGTTCTTAGTCGATGAGTGGAATAAACTCACTTGCCCGGATTTGGCTGACCAAATTTGCATTGAATATTCTCTTGGTGTTATAGACTTGTGTTATATTCAATTAAACAACTTTTTCATAGTATAGCTGAGCTGTGCAAATTTTGTGTTGTCAAAAGTGCTCATTGGCAAGTTTAATTTGACTGTCGCTTTACACCAAATATTGCCAATAGAAGTACAATGCACCAAGTATTACAAATGTTATTATCGTGACAAGTGGGCTGTCACATTTCATCTCGAATGTATGTCAAAAAGTCAAGTGACACAAGACAAAAGAAACCGCACAGGCTCTGTTTTATTAGACTTCCTGTCTGACCGATGACTGTTGATAAGAAAGAATTATGATGGCAAGCAGACAACTGTCTCCTATATTACTACTGAAAGATCATTCATTTGACCTTCTCCTGTTTGGACCTATCAATGACTTTGTCGCTCAAGAGAAATATTGCAATAACGGTGGTTGGATGTTAAAGATGAAGGAAGGGTTTTAAAAAGACGGGGGTCAGAAGAAATGTATTACCAGATTGGCATCTTTAATTATGGCTAGTCAAACTTTTGATGTCAGTTGAATGAATAAGAACATGGGAATTGTAATCAGGCACAACACAAGTATCACATTCACAATGGGTCTGAATGGCTTGATGTCCACTGGGATCAATGCCCCTGGAAAAGCAAACTTTTCTGATCAAATTTATATACTTCTGCACTAGTCAGGCATAATGTACATCCAGCCCTTTCCATACATGTTTCACCTTCTATGACCACGTATAGGTATTGCATATTAACTAGAAATGACTGTGCACCTGACCTTTTATATCTTTTTTCTTTTATGTAATGTTCTCTGAAATTTCTTTGAGGACATTTTGTTGAATGTAACTTGAGAATTTCAGGTAACAGTTCGTAACTGATAGTAGACTAATACATGTATGTAAGAATCAGGAAAAATTATTCCTGTTAGGGGTGATCAAAAAGGCTTGTTCTCTAGTACAAAATACAAAAGACGTATAATTCTAATGTTATGAGCCATTACTGTGACTTTTTTTCAGCATGAATACACATGTTTAAATGGTGTACAGCTTCATCGTGATTATGCATAGCACCCCTCAAATTTAGTTTCTGTCCATTTACTATATCTTTTTGCATTATAATGTTGTTGAATTTTGTCACTGCATTTACCAAGTATGCTGTTTTAGCATCCAAATGTTATCAATAGACTCAAAACATCTTAAGTTATGACTCGTTAGAATACAGGTTAAGATATCACGACTCATATTTTCTGCAAAATTCTCAAAAAACAATTGTGTCTTGTTTTGCAAATAAATATTCCACTAATCTTACCATTAATATCTCATAAGGTATTGATATGTACATAAATTTTCATGCAGATGGAAGTATTCCTGCAGGTGCATGGCACAAGTGGAACACTCAGAAATAAGAAAATCGTGGCTTTGAACTGACTCCAATTATTTCCTGCTCAGACCCTCTGCTCGCACTGAGGTACTCCGTGTGGAGCGAAACTGCTTTATTCTTAACAAGGCCGATTTAATGTATCAATAATTTAACATGCCATAAGTCATCACAATGAGCTACATCCGCATTAAAACAATGTTAGCACCAACTGGAGCCTAAACCGGCCCCATGTACCATAACACATTTAAAAACTACACATATACATTGTAGCACATTGCAAGACATCCGACCCCTGGTGTCGACCACTAAGGTATACCACCTATCGGCCTTGTTTATAACTACAGTTTGAGTACTAATGTGATAAAGCTTCAGAATCACCTTTTGGGTATCTACACGGGTCCTAAAGAGTATTAAGGGAACAAAGACCTCAACATTTATGTCTTACATCTACGTCTCACACGACCAGCCTCAGGTTAAATAGGCATTTTATTGATCCTCAAATAAAAATGTGGTTGAAACACATCACTACTTGAAAAAGTACGGAGCTATGCATTTGGTTAAAACACATCACTACTTGAACAAGTATGGAGCTATGCATTTATTTAAGTAAAACTGAAAATAATAATGTTTATGCAGACAGAAGTACTGTTTATATTATTAGAGCAACAAATTCTAATTGTAAACAATGTGCAAACAACAGACGAAGTGCTTCTTTTTCTACAAAAGCAATTGATTCTAATTATAAACAATGTACAACGATAGATTGTATTCCTAAAATTAGCTCATTGTTTCAGAGTTTCAGTAAAGTCATTATTGCCGTTGTGTCAACTGATTTAGTCTCCGTTGAAAAGCCATTCAGCAGTTTTGATTATTAGAGGAGTTCTTATCAATAAATCGCTGACTCCCCCTGTAAACCTTCACACGCTTCACAAACTGTTTTGCTGTACATCGAGGTCATGGCAATTACGTGAATCTAATTCTTTGAAGTCAGAAATTGATAAAATATTGATATCTCTGTATTACGAAAAATACGTTGAAGTAAAACTATTTCTATTATACACCTCATAGAATACTTTCACAACGATATTTTGATTATTCAGACTAGTCAATCTCTATGAATACTTTTGAAACAGAAATATTAAAGTCGAGAGCTACAGCTGCCAATGTTAATGCCCCTCTGTACTGCAATTAACGCGAGCGCTTTATGCATTAGTTACATACACGAAATGATATTAGTTTGAATAGTTAATTGGAAATGAACATATGGTTAAAATTAACAGTTTGGCACGAGAATTTGACAATTTGGTACGCACAAACACGAACGTAACGGTACCCACATGTTTTCCATTACATTAGGGATCGACAGTTTCGCCTTCGCGTGAAAACATAAACGATTTTACAGCAGTGCACAAAATAAAATCTGACAATCCGTACTGTCTTGGATTTTCAAAAAGGCGACGGAGGGGCGATGGACCATATATATCCTCAAGCAAGAGGAATGTAGCGATTGGTCGTTCCAACAGGTGTCATCCGGCAAACCGATAGCGCTGTCCCGTGCCCAGATGACTTCTTCCAAAATCTACCCCCCAACAAACTGGCCTGGGTACAACTGCACTGCCCTACGGCCTGAATGGCAAAGATTTATGGCTCCGCCAGTTAAGGTTAAGGGGCTCTGCCTTAAAATATTTCCCTCAAGGTGCGAAGCTGTTGCTGGATAACTAACCCTTAAGAAGGGGGACTACTGTACGGGGGGGGGGCTTCTTTGCCCGGCTGTCCCCATGCCAGTTTTGATCTGTATGGGGGGTGCAGTCAGGCACACCTAGCACATGTGCCCGTTCATGTGAATGGTGGGTTTGAGGAAAGGAGTGACGAGCACGTTACACCGCCAAAAGTCCTGCTTTCGGATAGTACAAGAACACGCTACAGTAGGTGACAAATACAGATGATTTGGAAAGACTGTAGGCCTATTTCATTTGCTTTTACAAATCTTGGATTTATGATGGATTTTTGTACTGGAAATTTGCAGACGCGGGTGTATATTTTTAGATCTGGGCGTATTTCCTACAAATTACAAAAAACCCTGGTTTTTTAAACTTTTATTCTTTGAAAAAAAATCATCCAACACTTCTTACCTATCTACGGGATGGTGTCTAAATACAGGAATGACAAAGTTTATCAACAATTTACTCCAGAAAGAAAGAAGGAAATAAAGAATGAAAGAAAAGAATAAACTTTGACACAAGCCAAAAACAAGAAGGTGGCCGTAAAAGGATTATGTCCTCATTCCGTCTTAATTTTATACATTTCTACATACTAATACAGAAATCAGCTTCAGAAGAATCACGTATGCTTGGGCAAGTGTAAATAAGTCGTTTAATTTGCTAGACTTATTGTACTGTCTATTTTTAACTTCCATTGATATTTGAAAGCAATGAGAAGATTCTCGAGAAAGATAAATTTAAAAGATAATTAAAGTTTACGTTGGAACGTTATCGTTATCAGAGTTTCTTGGCAGGGAATTTCCGAATGGATGCCTGTCTTTATTTAAGATAATTTTCCATTTTGTTCCCCCTTGATTCATTTGATGATGCTGATAATTTTGAGTAAAATGCTATTTCAAACAATAACCTCTGTGAAACAAATATTCACAGTGTATTTGGCGGCTTAAACGTGTGACAAAGATAACACAACTGCCTTTTCTGTTTTTGCTAAAACTAACAAATTGCACCACGCAAAGCTGGTTATATAATACTGAGATACAGTGTGGGAGACTAATGAGCACCCTAGCAAAGAATAGTAGTTTGATTTATTATTTCTGTTTCACCTCAATTCTCTGTAGCCTAATACCCAAAATGGTAGATGGGTGTTTATCACTTGGGCTCAATGCTTCGTACACTTTGTGTTTCGTTTAACGCTTCATAAAACATAGCTAGGCCAACCAAACAGTGTACTGAATCACAGAGGTTACAATAAAATAGCGCTTGAGAAATGAATAAATTAGTCTGCAAAGTTTGCCTTTTATACAGGAATTGGATCTAGCTGACTGGTTACACAGTGAATGTGATAATTCAATTTTGACTAATTGCAACGCCCTCAGCTCAACTGATGTCAAAAATATGACATATTCAAAACTAAATATGGCCATACCTGATAAATTTCCTCTGACTAATACCGAGCCACCAGCATTGCCTGTTTCATTTGGGGATATGGAAAAAACTTCTTTCATCTTTAAGCAATGCAGTACAATTGGTTGCAGTAGAATATTATAGGCCGAAATGCCTGGGACATTGCATCACTTCTTTGGTGCTCCGATGAAACGAGTTACTCTGTAAGAAATCATCGGGGCGTAGTTATGTACGTTTGCACCTCAAATATCCCTTTATTGAGACAGCCTACTGTATTTCCAATTAAGCAGCTGTGGCAGTTTTTGGTTTAACAGGCGAATAAGTAAGGGTAGAGATTCCTGAAACACAGCCAATTCACTGAAGTATACATTAACGGGGCTAAGAGATCAATACATATTCCCAGAAATGGTAAGACTTTTGCGCACAGTGTCACATACTCTTACAAAATGAACTAACCTAAATGTTATGTAGAATTTATGAGCACATCTGAACTTTGTTTTCACCAATGGGATTTGAATGTCATTTATTTCTGACAGAAATTTCCAGGACAGAACGACTGCTCGTATATCCTACCGCTTTGCTGTGCTACAGATAATCGTGGATTGCTTGAAGCCTTATTTCTGTTGACAGAAATTTTCCAATGTCATATAAACTGCGAAACGAAGCACTCTTTGCTGAGTGACTTTTAATTTTGGAAATTAAAACTGGTTGTTGGGAAACTTGTCATTCTGCATACTTTTTTCCAAAGTGATAAAAAATTGAGACTATATTTGCAAAGATTACTGCTCAGTTCAAACCAGCAATCCTTTTATTCTAAGACTTTCATTTGGTCAAAGTTATTCTTGGTAATGGGACATTGCCTTAATTAAGATTTCGACTGAAGATACGGAATTCAATTCGAAAAAGAGCAAAAAAGATACCGCATCAATGTAACTATCTTTCTTTGAGGATTTGCATGTCTGATACAAATGAGAGTCAACTCAAACGAGATTGCGAGAGACCCCTCCAAACTTTAAAAGATAACGTGACAATAACGAGGGTGGGGTCCAAGTCCACTGAAATCCCTCTTCTCTGTGGCCATACTCTTATTTCTACAAAATATGCACCTTCGCACGCGCGCGTGCGAGCGTGTGTGTGTGTGTGTGTGCGTGCGAGCATATGTGTGTGTCGCAGGGTCGTTTTAACTCTATATAATTATCTTCGGTATGCTTCAATAATTCGTGCACAGGGCACTGCATGAAGAATGAAACAGACTCTTCTCGTTGATTGCCAAGCAAGTTAACTTCGAAGACATCAGATTTATTGCATGCAAAAGAAACACCCTGTCAATCAGACAGGGAAATAGTTACAAATTGATCATTCTATTTATCCACATTTTAAATAAACAAATCTGATGATTTAACAAGTTATTCCATCATAAATAATCTGATTACAGTAATTCTTTCAAGATAACACTTTTACAAATTGAAATATATAGTTACTGATAATTATTATTACTTCTTTAAGCTATTTGAACAAAGTTATCTTTATTATTCCTACCTGAGGAAGTGTGCAAGGTAATGTACTCATCAAGTCTCAGTCAAGTTGTGTACAATGGAACAAATTGAGGCTGGCCTATATAGATTTTGATAGGTCACATGACCCTCTGATGTCACAAATGATGTCATATCCACAATGCCACTATTTGGTGCCATCTAAGCAGTAAATATTGAAAAATTATGGGTACCCCCTATAACGCTTACTTAACCCCTCGCGACATGTGTTACAACGTTTATTTCGATGGAAGATTGCCTCTTCGACTGAACTGTCATATTTAATTTGATAACGATCATGGTACAAAAGGATCGATAAGAATGGAATGTATTTTGCGAAAAATATGATGGAGATCATTGTGCATGCAGAGTAGTCATTACAAAAGGTAGCGCCACATTTCTTATTTGCTTCCAGCTTCATCCAAAGTTTCAGCTTTCAGCTTTAGCATCCAGCTCTTTGTGAATCAATGGACACGCGGGACCAATAAGTGTGTATACGTTCTGTATATTTTACAAGAATTGACCAGTTTGCCCATTGCGTGGAATGGTTCTGTTTACCAGTTTGCAACATTGGCCGTGTTTCTCTTCACCTCATATTAATTGCGAGATAATAGAGTTAAGCAGTTAAAATGGAGCAACTTCAAAGCCAAAAATAGCAAAAAAAGTTCCGGAAAAGTCTTCCATGAAGAGGCTGCATAATTTCAATCAACGCTTCTGTACAAACCACTGAGAAATCCAATTAAGTGTCATAGCAGATTTCAGTAATGAAATTTCTTCAAAAGAACTTATCTTAATACTGCTGTACACTGCCACTTTGATGATGTTAACAGACTGGGTGCCAGAAATAGCGCCTCTTCTGTCATCGACGTAAGGGCATAGCGACGATCACACATTTTAGCTCACTTACGCATAATAAATAAACGTACCTTACTCCGTTGCAAAAACTAAAACTTCGCAGCATGTAACATCGTGACCGGATTTTATCTTTGCGTGTAAAGCGGAATTAAACCTCATAAAATGAATGACTTAGACAAAAATACTGTGTTTCAAAATTGGAATTGATTTCATTCGGATGTCAGGAGGATCAACTTAACTCCGAGTTCGAGCTCACCTGCAATAGAAATTAAATATATTTTTTGCACAGAAATCCCAATTCATTAATATTAACCAGCACTCCTTAGCTTTCAATGTAAAGGACTTCCAAGAACTGGCACTTTCCAAAACTCTCCTCATATAAGACTTTTTTGTCCAAAATTTCTCCTCATTCTTTTTTGGGACTTACGATAAAGGCAATGTGATTGGGATTTAGAAAACACAAATTAGTGTCATACATGGTGTCATTTCATGTGTAATCGATACAAAAATGATATGTGTTTCTTTGGTATCTTTTACCCTTAACTTAGGAAACACGATATATTTCTCTTTAAAATTGGTTTGTCTATCACATTGATGTTGCTCTGAAAGCACAAGGTAATGTTGTAGAGTTCGCGTTGTAGTAGATTATTGTATAATGTTTGTTGTGTAATGGATTTATGTTTCAAAGCACTCAGTTTGCGTCCTGCTGTAATTTACTAGAGATAGGGGTTTGTGAAATGATCCCGATCTATCTGGATCTGACCAGTTATTGTTTTTAAAATAAAGCAAGTGCTAGAAGTACAGTTGAACCATTTATTACACACTACCAAATCTTTACATAGTGCATAGTGTACAGTGTTCAAGTTTACCCTCAGTGTGCGCAACAGTGGATCACGTTCTCTGTGTGGATAACTTAAGATATCAAGAAGTTTACCGAAGGCAAAAGCCCAGGAACTA